>VXBA01001196.1:8743-82176 GCA_013399895.1 Serilophus lunatus
TGGATTTTTATTCTACAAATATTTTGTTGGGGAATTTGGGGGGGGGGGAAGCAGGGTTTGGGGGCTTTGGTTTTGTTTTTTTTTTACTTCTGGACTATTCAGTGCTTTTATATAAACCAGTATTCATACATACAGAGTCAGGGAAATATCATGCTTCCTTGTGAATTATACTCTCTTGCCTTACTTTTGTTTGTTTTCTCTTGGCCAGAAGTCTTCAGAAGAAATATAGTAATGAGTGTAGGTGAGGCAGTAACAATAACAAACGTGCCTCCTAGATTGAAAATGCGGTATACCTTTGACAGCCCTCCAAGACTTATGCTACCAGCAAAATTAGCATTGTCCCAATTAATCTTCTTTGGGAAGAATTTCTTCACAGAAAAGCATTGGAATGGGTAGCCCAGGGAGGTGATAGAATTGCCATTGGAAGTGTTCAAGTTAAAACTGGACGTGACACTTAATGCTATGGTTTAGCTGACAAGCTGGTGTTTAGTTCCTTCCTTCCTTCCTTCCTTCCTTCCTTCCTTCCTTCCTTCCTTCCTTCCTTCCTTCCTTCTCTTAAGAGAGAGATAGTGAACCCACAATTTATGCAGTTCAACATTTGAAGGCAGAGAAACAGTTCTAAGCATCCAGTCATAAGGAGAGTGCTGCCTTTGGACACCTGACCTTGGCTGTGTCTTAGGCCTTATGATATGATTTGAACACCTAATGATTGTGGGAACCAGAGCCTGACAAACAAGTCTTTCCACAAATGCTTACCTGAATACTTGTGGGGTTTTTAAAGAAAGACCTCTGTTTGTCTCTCCTTTCATCAAGTACTCAAGCTAGCAGTATTACTTGGGAAGTTTTAATTTTGAAACAGCGATTGGAAAGAGTTCACAGAAAGAAAGGCTTGAGTTCAGAAATGCAGCCTTTACAGAGTAAAAAAAGAGTTGATTAAGCAACATGCGCTTGTGTTGGTATATTTTCAAAATACTTGCTATTTTAAGTATGGTTCCTGAAATAACTGCTGGACAATTATTATACATGTTTTTTGGTTTAAAAGATATTTAACTTGCAAAAATTCTACTAAGAAGAAACTGAAAAGAGGATATTGTTCATGTTTCATGTACTTGTCTTAAATTATGCACATAGTTATGAAATCCACAGTTTAATATATCTTGGATATCTTGAAACACCAATGCTAATTTCCTCATGTGAGCAAAGCCACTTCTGCTGAAGCTAAATTCTTGCTCTTAGATGTTAGCAGCAGCTTTATGCAGTTTTAATTATGATTCCAAGACATCATTGCAACACAAGCCACGGGAAGGCAACACTTTTGCATAGCCTGTACAGGGAGCTGGGGTTTGGATGACTTTCCCCTCCTCATTCCAAAAACTTAAGGGCAGTATAGGGTTATTTCTGCAATGAGATCAATCTCTTTCTCCATTAACATCTAAAAATGATACTTTTTTCAGATTGCCCACCTACACTTCAGAAGCATCTGCAGTCCCAATAGCAACTGTTGAAACTATTAACGGAAATGTCTAACTGAAGAAATATTTAATTATATTTGAATTCAAGTGGGGCTTTTTAGTGAAATTAGTCCAAATGAGCAGTGCATTCTATTCACACTCCCAGTACGGGAGCAGCTTTGGCATAAAACGAACACATAATCAAAGGTGGTTTTGCACACCAGAATGGTTCAGATTTCAGCTAATTTCCTGCTTTAAACACTGCCTTAGATCTCCTACCTTTTAAATTTTTTTAATTGTTTGGATTCCAAATCACTGAATTTGCTGAAAGGAAGTATTCTCTTCAAAGACTTCAGAAGTCAGGCTTATTTTTTTCTGCAGGTCATTTCATTAAATTATTTTGAACAAAATCTGTCGTAAAATTCTCAAAAGAATTCTTGACTTTCCATGCTGCTTACAGGTTTTCATAATTTTTTCCTTTTCACGTAAATCCTGGCTCCAAATCTCCAGAAAGAATCTAAGAAAGCTTTCGCTTAATGAAAACAAGCTGGTTGTTTTTTTGGATTAGTTTTGATTTTGCTAGTCACAAGGCATTTTAAAAAGTAACAGTTAAAAATATGGATCTCACTGTGTTGAGAAGAGCTTTATTCTGGGTTCTTTGTACTTAAAAACAAAAGTGAGATTATTCTTTTCTCTTCATTAAACCTTATTATTGCTAGAATATGCTGCCAAAAAAAAAGCAGTAATGGCTTTTCTGTTCTTGGAAATAAGAGGTTGGGTTTTTTTGACAGAATATCACCTTTTTCAACATGATGGGGGAGGGGTGGCATAACAAATATTGAGCTTTGTGAAATTGTACCAATATCTATTTCCTAGTAACTGAATGGTTTACATACAGCAAAAGAAGTAATTGATATCTGAAAGAATTAAAAAGGAGTGTGTGGTGAGGGCTAAGGGAAATCAGTGGGAAACAAAGACTCTTTGTAGGATCTACAAGAGCCAAACATAGTTTGTTTAAACCAGTTGGGCAGGTTAAATGTAGAGACACCCTCTCTTTCAACAAAAAATCCCCTAGAATTGTCAATTACTCTTCAACCTAGACAGCGATTCATTGTCCACTGAATAAACAAAATAAAAAGCAGTTGTGAACATCATGATAAAAACACCTTTGAGAAAAGCCCAGAGCCTTGAGAACTCAGGTCTAGGTGAGAAACTCTAACCCACCTCCAGCTTTAGCTTTTCAGTACCTCACAGTTTTTTCCTAAAATGGGAGAGGATTTCTCTTTCACTAAGCATCATATTTTAGTACCTACCTGACTAGCAGTGAATCAGGTATGTATTGTAAAAGAAAGGAAAAAAAAAGGCATGGGGAGAATAATTTTTAAGTTGAATTGAAGGTTTCACAACTATTCCAGCTGTATGTTCACTAATTATTTTCTTGATGTTTACTCAGTGAAAACTTGAATTGTATGTTAGCACAATGGTGCTGAATGAAAAGAAAATCTCCAAATGATATTTCCATCCGAAAGTGACCTACTCTTATCTGAACCTAGCTATTTCCTATTAGTTGATTAATATTCAAAACTGATGATAAAAATGTGACGGAAAGAATGAACTATGCACTAGCAATCTTGATATAGCTCCTATTAGGTATTCTAACTTGGAGTGAATAAAGAGTAAAGTAACAAATTGCTTTAAAACTTCTGCCACCTGTCAAGTAGAGACTACTTCTTGGTGAAAGGATGAAATATTCTTATTCAAGGAGTGGGTTTTAAGAGCACTTAATAGATTACAAGCAGAGATGCTATTTCTAGTCCGAACTACACTGTTTCTTTGTAATCTATAGTGATGGATCTAGAAGAAATGAAAGAGTATTTGTCAAAAGAGCTGTTATATTGGAAAAAAAATGGGAATGTGTAGTTCTCTCTGTAAAGTTTTTAAAGACTTCTGTTACTTCGACAGAAAGAGTAAAAAATAAAGACTAAACCAGACACCAGCATAGCACACGAATTCTCCCCTACCTTGAGATATCTTCTAGCACATAGAGCTCCTGCCAGTGTTGGAAAGCATCTATTGAAAACAAATGCAGTAGTCATCTAGTGGACAGGCTCTGTGCATACAGTCTGAAAAAATTTTTGAGCATACAACCACATTCTAAGCAGGATCCATTATCAAGGAAATGATTTTATTTTAGCAAAACTATCAGAAACGTTTAGAGTGAAAATTGTGTTAAGACGAGAAAAGACCAAATTTTCACCTCTTACCACAAAAATAAATTCTAATAGGCATTTAAAAGAAAATAATAAATAATCTCCTATCGTTGGACAAAATTTCTTACCAATAACTGGCAGCAAAAAGAATTTGGATCAAAAACAATAAAAAAATATATGAGGAAAAAGTACCATTAAAATATTCCAAAGTTGTTTTGTGAAGCATGAATGTTATCACTTAGTTCCTGATTCATCAGTCCCCTTCAGACAAAGAGCTCAGAAACATGCATTTGAACCTGTATATTTATTTTTACTCTAACTTTTATAACAAATCCAACCCTGAACAGAAAGTTGGAGCAGAACTTTGAGCAACTACTACAGTGAGATTTTGCTCATAGCATGTGATTAGGTTAACAGAACACCACTTTAATCAATTCTGTCAAGGAATAACAGAATAATGGCAATAAAAACTCGATATAAAAAGCTGCTTCAAACTCCAGATATGAAAATCTTTTGATGAAATAAACTCCTTCTCTACCCTACCCAAATTGTACAGTGTCATTAAAGATTTATTGTGTCTAGGTTTTAAATTATAAAGAGAAGGCTGGAAGATATTATATAAAGACTGAAGCTACTGTTTCAGTGTCTAATTCGAGTAATGCTCACCAGCTGATTTACTTATGTTTCGTGCCAAATTATGTAAGTGCATGTTGAAGAAAAAAGAATGCTTTTTCTTGGTATTTTTGACTGGTTACAAATACACACAAAAAAGTTTCCTAGGACCCAGAGTCCAGTTAGTTTCTCTTAGACATTTCTTATTTGCAGCTGAGATGAAAAGCTTTTATTTTTAAGGGTGAAATAAAAATGGTAAAGTGTTGAGGGGATACAGTATACTTGTTTGGAGGAAGGAGAAGACATTTAATACTTTTAGCAGTTTTCTTCTTTGCAGCATAGCTAACAGCACCCCATAAAATAACAAGCTTTGTAAAAATCATTACCTTCAGCAGGTAATGCCTCCTTTAAGTATGTATATAATGGGGAATCCACCCCAACACACACACAAAACATCAAAAATCTCCAAACTAAAACCAAATTGTACCCCAAAAAACCTTCCTGGACATTTTTTCCTACTGACTTGGGAACTTGAGTTCTTCTCAGCTGGCAGCACTGATCACCATAACAATTAAAGCAGTACAAAAAAGCAAATTATTGCAAGTTTGTTTTCAGATGCTGATGTTGAGAGAAGACCACAGGACACTCAATCAGATTTTCCCAGGCACAAGTCTCTAGGATTAATACATTAAATGATCTGGACAAAGGGATCTAGTCCATCATTAGTAAGTTTGCAGATGACACCAAGCTGGAAGTAAGTGTCAGTCTCTTAGAAGGTAGGAGGGCTGTGCAGAGGGACCTTGGCAGGCTGAATCCAATAACACAAGGTGTAACAAGTCCAAGTCTTGAGTTCTACACTTTGGCCACAATAACCCCATGCAGAGCTCAGGGCTGGGGACTGAGTGGCTGGAGAGTGGCCAAGCAGAAAGGGACTTGAGAGTGCTGGTTGATAGGAAACTAAATATGAGTCAGCAGTGTGCCCAGGTGGCCAAGAAGGCCAATGGTATCCTGGCCTGCATCAAGAATAGTGTGACCAGCAGGACTAGGGAAGTTATTCTTCCCCTGTACTCATCACTGCTAAGGCCACATTTTGAGTACTGTGTCCAGTTCTGGGCCCCTCAGTTTAAGAAAGATACTGAGATTCTTGATCATGTCCAGAGAAGGGCAATGAGGATGGTGAAGGGACTGGAGCACAAGCCCTATGAGGAGCAACTGAGGGAGCTGGGGCTGTTTAACCTGGAGAAGAGGTCTCTTAGGGCAGACCTTACTGCTCTCTACNCTAAGGCCACATTTTGAGTACTGTGTCCAGTTCTGGGCCCCTCAGTTTAAGAAAGATACTGAGATTCTTGATCATGTCCAGAGAAGGGCAATGAGGATGGTGAAGGGACTGGAGCACAAGCCCTATGAGGAGCAACTGAGGGAGCTGGGGCTGTTTAACCTGGAGAAGAGGTCTCTTAGGGCAGACCTTACTGCTCTCTACAACTACCTGAGGGGAGGTTGTAGCCAGGTGGGCATTGGTCTCTTCTCTCAGGCTACCAGTGACAGGACAAAAGGACGGAGTCTTAAGCTGCATCAGGGGAGGTTAAGACTGGATGCTAGGAAAAACTTTTTCACAGAAAGAGTGATTGGGCATTGGAATGGGCTGCCCTGGGAGGTGGTTGATTGACCATCGCTGGATGTGTTTGAGATTGGATGAGGTCCTTAGTGCCATGATTTAGATGATTGGATGGTGTTAGGTAATACTGATGATATCGGTGGATTTTCCAACCATGTTAATTCTGTGATTTTGTAAAAGCTTACAAACCTACCAGTGGTTTATGTGCTAGACTGAATTGAACCCTAATTTAAGGTCAAATTCCTTAATTGAAAGCAGCTAGGTCAGAAAATCCTAATCAGGGACTATTTTTTGGAGGTCATTAAGTATATACATTCTAGGCAGTCAGAATAGGTTCAGTGCAAACCATGTCTGGCCAATGCATAAGAGCAGAGTAATTGGATTTGCAGGATTGATTATGAAAAGGGCAGCATGTTTGGGCTTTCTTCTATCTCTGTTGTGTTGCAAGTTCATACTCTAATTCCACAGTTTCACTTCAATTGCGTAAAACAAGATATTTCACTCCCAGAACCACACTCCTAAAATTGCAATTTTTTCCATTTCTCTTCCACTTGTTTTTGGGAAATGTACTAATTGTGTCTCCTAACAGAAACAGCTAAGAATTCACATTGCTTGATTGCATTTTTATTTGTATTTCTTGTGGTCTGAGGTGATTAACCTATTTTTGCTTTTTTTTCACTTTCCACTTCTATGAAGTGGGTATAATTCTGAATACCTGTACTACTCCACAAGAACCGTCTAAAACTTGTGTAAAGTGTTAGTTGAGATGACCTGTAAAACATATGAAGATTTACCAGTGAGAAGCATTATATTCACTCTAGACATGCGAAATTTCTGAAGACTAACTGCTTACTATGATGACGAATCAGTGAGTTGAAGATTAAAACTAGGAACAGATGTCTCACTGACATGCATTTGTCTATAAATCAGTGGGAAAGAATAGAACAACTAAAGAAAACATGAACATATAGATAAAACTAGATTTATTGTTTCATAGTGTTTCGCTAGACATCAGCATCTACCTGTAGCTTCCATTAGGATAACGTTCCAGCAAAACTGTAACATTTCCAAAAATTGCGGGAAGAAATAAGTTACCATAAGATCAGATGGATCTTTGCCTCTAAAACTTTGCATTTTTATGCAAAAGAAAAGTAGTTCCCTTCTTGATGCTTTATCAGGAAACAACTGCTTGCATTTCTGGCAGTTTTAAACTATTTCTGGTTGTGACACAAGTATCTATCCAAAACTTTACCAAAACTACTAGCTTCCTTTTTTTTCCCCAGTGCCTTCTACAGTATTTTGCCTTTTTACTCTTTTTTCCTCACCACTTAAAAGCCATTCGTTTGTTTGAAACAGTCACTCTCCCAGCTGAACAGATGTGAGCACTGCATGAAAGCTCATAAAAATGTTCCATGGCAGCATCTGGTGCTTTACTTTATTTTTAACATGAAATAGTTATGAGTGGTCATTTGTAGCTGAAATGCTGTCTTCTCAAAGCAATTAGGTCTTTCCCATCAGCACGAGGGGAAAAAAATATGATGATGTGTGTTTTTAAGGTAGAGCTACTACAATAACTTTACTTTGTTATTCATCACATTTGTACAGGTCTATGTATCTTACATGTTAAAACTTCCTTTGAAGTCGGGTTGTGTCATAAGAACTGAATCTTCACAACCAAATCTTATCAAAAGCTTTGGCAAAGTGTTTTTACTTTTCTGAAAGTGTTTATTATCCTAGTTCACAGTCTCCTTGTTGAAGAAAATTTGTTGCCTATAATAGGAAATTACTTTCATTATTTTAGTGTGGCACCACAAAAATCACTATATCATTGGAATCATTGCTGTTATTTCTGTGCATAAAACTGATGTCACAATAGTAGTATGATGTCATAAGATGAGATATGAGCTTCTGGGAGGCAATAAAAAAGGCTTTGAGGTACTTTATAGACCCTGGGCAGGCAGTATAAGCCTCAGTATGGCTGGAGTACTGGAGGAAGGAACCACTGGGCGTGCCAGGGTACCATAGAGCTGCTCCCTGTCATGCTCCCTCAGGATTGTGAGACAGAGAGGATCCTTTTACTACCCAGTCAAAGTGGCAGCTCCCATCACTCAAAGGCAACTCCCAAATTCTAGTTTACAGCAGTTTTCCACTCCTTTGGTGCCAGGGCTGGTGGAGCAGGAGAAAATCTCTAGTCCTTTATTTCCAGCTGTGAAAAAGGGCTGGCAGGAAACATACTTAAGCAGATGTCTTCTGTTTTAACATAATTTCAGTGAGTCATCTGCATGCTCTTAGGCATTCAGTGCACCAGACAGCTTTGTAATGCTGGTGGCATCTTTCTAACAATCTAATATTATACACACATTCCACATAATAAAAACCCACACCTTCAGCTGGGAATGGTTCCTAACACTTTGTTAATCTTGGCAAACTTGCTGTGCAATTGAGGATCTGGCACAGGAGCACAATGCCCGATACAACTTCAATATGATTTAGTGTTAACTGCCAGAACCAGATTCCGGGTTGTAAGGGGCAGCGCTGTAGCAGTCTTTTGAGCCATGAGCAATTGCCATCTTCAGACAGCCCATTCAGACAAAAGGGGTTTTGTGAACGGGCTGGCAGCCTGTGCAGTATGTACGCAGCTGTGTGCTTCCTTAATTTTCCCCTTCTTTGTCCCAACATGCCACTCAGGGACTGGCTCAAAGTGAATTAAAAGAAAAGCAAAAAGCAAGATGTTTCATCTTTTAACAGCAGCAAGTCCTTTTTCTTCTATGGGTGCAAAAAAAAATATCCTAAATCAGGTAAATCATGTTCTTTTTACATTTGACAATATAGCGCTGCAGCTACTGAGGGCAATAAGGAAGTTTCTCTTTCACATCTGTCCTTTTGATACCCACCTGCATTTTCCTTCTCCTCCTACCAAAAGAAATAAAGCCCCACACGCTGAAGTTCCAAATTAATGCTATCTCACTAATCAACCTTCAATGCTGAATGGAAGTGGCAGAGAAGGACACGCATCCAGCTAATAATTTACTTAGTGAAAGGTCAAAGAAAATATTTACACACAAGCCATGGCCTGCATAGCTGATAATGAACAACCCTGCCTGCTTGGTCCCATACTTCCAGCCTACCACTAAGCTTGGATGGGAAGCAGTGATTTCTATAAGGCAGTAGCAAAACAAAGCCTCATCTTCAATACTTGCTTGGATGATTGCAAAATATGTTTGTATATATGCTGTGTTTCATACACTCGATAACTTGATGTCATGAATTGACATGAAACCACCTCTGGGAATAAACCCTAGGTAAATCAAAACATGTTACAGAAACATGAAAAAAATATTTGAACAGTGACAATTAGTGTGGGAAATAAGCAGAGAATTTTATGGCAATGGGATATCTAAACTGAATCTTACACTGTTGCAGAGCTGACCTTGAATTAGTATAATTTGGAGTTTTATGTAAGCCTGCTTTCTCTCAACCCAATCACTTCTTTTTAAGAGAAATTAATGTTTTTTCCAGTCAGTCTCTCCATTGTAAAAAATAGTTCTCATCAAATGTCTTTTTTCACTTAAGATTCTTATACCAGATTGTTTGAAGACACTGTCAAGTATGTTAAGCTGCCAAGTATGTTTATGGAGGGGATAACTTTAGGCTGCTTTACGAGTGCTGCTGTTTGGTTTTGCTTTTTATGTGGTCTCAAACAATTGCCTTTTTGACTAAGATGCATCCATTTTATCAGTGTACTCCATGTATCACAAATAGTTGGTTAAGAAGCCCCAAAACTGAGAGTTATTTCAGGTGAAGCAAGCAGCTGGGTGTTTTTCTCCAGAGGAAACAAGGCCTTTTAGTTTCACCTTTTGATTAACATCAGTCTAATTTTAGTACAAAACACTTCACTGACTCAGTGTTGCTGAATTTCTGAAGTTTGCTTTCTCAGATTCTCTAACGTCTGCAGAGAATTCACATTGAATCCTAAACTGATGAAAAGTGATCTCAGTTTCACCTACAGTGGTATCAGACCTCCTCTCTTTGAAGTCTCAAACTGCTGCAACCTCCCCTGAATGGCTCTGACTTGCAAATAGTGTTCCTATATTGGAAATCGAAACCTCGTCATGCAAGAGGATGGCTTGTCCTGTTAAGTATACTTTAATTTGCATTGTTTTCAGGGAGAGGGAGAAAAGAACAAAATCAATTTAAAGAACCTGTCTTCTGTAAATGTAGTTTATTGCTTGTTTTTCTTATGAAACTGAAGAGAAATCTCGCCATACACTTCTGCTTTTGCAAAGTTTGTTACATTCCTTCTGAGTTTACCTGTACGAACGCCTTATGCCTGTGTCCTGTACCAACAGTAATGGGAAATGAACTAGTGTGACTCTTTTAAAAACAACATTGGTAGAAAATGAAAACATGAAGAAGCCTTCCTTGCTGTTGAATTGATTTGCTATGGAAGTGGGAACAACAATACTTTCCCGCATCTCTTTCTATGAGAAGAGGAATTGGTCATGTTGTAATGAGTAAACAGGCAGTATAAGTTACCCTATGTAGTGTATTTCTTCTGTACATAGCTTCATTTTTTGGTATAAAATTAAAGGGAGTACCAAAGCTCCTACAGATTGCAGTAAGCAAATGTAATAAAGACAGTGATGTACCTGACATCTCAAAAGATGAACCTGAATGCACCAGACAGTGACACCTCTGCATTGTGGCTGGTTAACAGCTACATCATTACATCCTATGGCAGAATTTTAAATACCTTAGCTTACCATAGACATATTCAAATCCAAACTTTTTACATCTGACACCAATCTGTAGCAAATTTTTATCCTGACTCTGAAGACAGTCAGGAAACTTGGGTTTTCAAATTTTTGGCTAAGACCTGCTTTCTGTCCATACTGCTGACTAACAGGGCTCAGTGATTTAAATATTTTCCTGCAGGAAAAAATATTCAAGACAAATTGCATCTACTCTGAATAGAAGTCTGTTCAGTGAGGTCCTTGAGGATACTGTGGTTATTCACTGAATAAGGTGATACTTAGAATGTGTAACCCCATCTTTTTCACATTAAATCTGGGTAAAGAGATATCGCCATATGGCCCACTAGCATCCTTAACCATTGAGTTCCTACTCAATAAAACTACAGCTGATGGAAACAAGGTCTTTGTTTTGAAAACAGGACAAAAAGACCACAAAACCACACATACAAACAAATGCTGACTAATTCAGCAACCAAGTTATATTTTAAGCCTCAGGTATCAGCAAAAGGGATATGAATGAAGGGAAACTTCCCAAAGCATTTGTAAACTCCTTGTTACTTGATAACAATGAAATATAAAGATCACACAAATAATATAGCATATAAGTATCTCTAACATTTATGGACATTCTTCAAACAAAATTCTTACAGTAAGTGAAATGAAAATGTCCATAGGAAGACCAGCATACTTTATATGTGTGCCAAGAGTAGTGTGCTAAGAAAGCAATGGAAAGATTGTCAAGGTTCAGGAAAAAATGGATAACATAGACCTATTAGTAAATCCTACTCCATGTTTGAGTTAAAATGTTTTTATTCACACAATGCTTAGTGGAAAATAAGTAAGGTGCACAGTTTATCAGAAAGACATGTAACTGGGAGCATCTCATCTCATCTCATCTCATCTCATCTCATCTCATCTCATCTCGTCATCTCATCTCAATCTCATCTCATCCATAGATAAAATTTGGACAGCCTTAACATTGTATGTACATTGTACGCCCCTAGAACAAAGGATCCCAGATCTATAGCACAGGTGTTCATCTCCTATATATTCTATGCCAGCAGGCTGGAAATTAATCTAGTTCCATTTTGTGAATAGTAATAAGCCCTATATATGTATTTAAAACTTAAACTTTGTAAGGATTAGCCTGAGAGTAGCAGAAAGTTTTGGGGTTTGGACCCATTTCCTGAAATGTGTATTTGAGGTGTTGCTAGTGAATACCAGTGAAGGCCAAGTGCTGCATCCTGCACTTGGGTCACAACAACCCCATAGAGTGCTACAGGCTGGGAGAAGAGAGGCTGGAAAGCTGCCTGGTTGAAAATGACCCAGAGGTCAACAGCCAGCTGAACGTGAGCCAGCAGTGTGTCCAGGTGGCCAAGAAGGCCAGTGGCATCCTGGCCTGTGTTTGAAATAGAGTGGTCAGCAGAATGGGGGATGTGATTTCCCCCCTGTACTTGGCATTGGTGAGGCCACACCTCAAGTACTGTGTCCTGTTCTGGATCCCGCACTGCAAGAAGGACACTGAGGCACTGGAGCAAGTCCAGAGAAGGACAACAAAGCTGATGAAGGGTCCAGAAGGCAAGTCCTAAAAGGAGGAGCTAAGGGAGCTGGGATTGTTTAGCCTGGAGGAAAGGGAGCTCAGGGCGACCTTACCACTCTTTACAACTCCCTGAAAGGACGTTGTAGCCAAGTGGGGTCAGTCTCTTCTCCCAGGCAACCAGTGACAGGATGAGAGGACAACAGCCTCAAGCTGTGCCAGGGCAGGTTCAGGCTGGATACCAGGAGAAATTTCTTCACTGAGTGGTCATTAAATATTAGAATAGGCTGCCCAGGGAAGNCAGAAGGCAAGTCCTAAAAGGAGGAGCTAAGGGAGCTGGGATTGTTTAGCCTGGAGGAAAGGGAGCTCAGGGCGACCTTACCACTCTTTACAACTCCCTGAAAGGACGTTGTAGCCAAGTGGGGTCAGTCTCTTCTCCCAGGCAACCAGTGACAGGATGAGAGGACAACAGCCTCAAGCTGTGCCAGGGCAGGTTCAGGCTGGATACCAGGAGAAATTTCTTCACTGAGTGGTCATTAAATATTAGAATAGGCTGCCCAGGGAAGTGGTGGAGTCACTGTCCCTGGAGGTGTTCAAGAAATGGCTGGGCATGGCACGTAGGGCCGTGGTCTAGTTGATAAGTTGGTGATCAAAGGTTGGACTCAACCTCAGAGGTCTTTTCCAACCTAATGATGCTTTGATTCTGTGACATTCTGGCTAGAAACTCTACCTGAGTGAATTTCCATTAGAAAGCTATTGTTATAAATTTCCTGTGATCTTTTTTTTTCTACCTGCTTGCTTATATTCTCAGTAATTATACAGAGATTTCTGCTTTTGTATTTGAATAGCTACCCAATGGGATAAGTGTGACGTTTTGTGGATCCTAATCTCAACAGTAACCTAATAATTCTGTGCAAAGGTATAAATTTACACTATGGTATACCATGTTTTTATAGCAGCACTTCTGATAGTCATCCTTGAATTAGCATTTATTGAATTCATTAGGGAACATTGGTGTTTGCTAAACAGCCAATTTTGTCAATAAACTGGTTCTTTTCAAGCCTTTTAAAACATGATTCTCATGTTTATAAATGTGCTTTATTTGCAAACTGGAGACGCTGAAAAAGAGTGTCTTTTGCCAAGAAAAATCACAATATAACAGCAAGGAATGGAATGAGTTGAAAGATGAGAAGATGAGGTAAAGGACTGAAACATTCAAGTTGTAAACTGGAAGGAATTTTCTTTCCTTTCTAATGCTCTAAAAAATTTTTTTTGCCTTCATTCATTTTGCACTATTTGGACTATCATCCTTGCCATTTCATATGACAGAAATTCCAAGGACATTAGAGACTGCTGTGTTTTAGGCAAATGACTTGCCAAGAACTTTGCTCTGCTCTTCTCACTATATATCAGTATTACATAGACCAAATTTTGTCAACAACAAAGAGGTCCTGATGTGGGTTTCCACCCTGTCTGACGTATACTTTCCTGGCTATCAGAATGGTATCTCCCTTTATACTTGACTGGGAAAGAGAGAATCAGATTTCTCCACAAATCAAGAAACGTGAGTGCTCTGAACTCAATTCCATCTCTTGGAGGCAATATCTAAAGTAAGAGCAGATGAACTTCGTTCCCCAAGCTAAACACCTGAGAGTAACAATCCCACAATACCATTGACTTCAGTAAGAGTTGAGAGCATTTAATTAGCACTCAAGAAGTCCTTAGGTTTTGAGAGCTCCATCCGCTATTGAATAGCCAAGACAACCGGCAACTACCCTAGAGCAAAAAAGTAAACAAGACTTAACTTTTAGAACACTTGTACTTTACAAATATTTTCTTTTTCCTGCGGGAAATACGAGTTATTTATCAAGAACAACCTGAGCGAGATTTACTGCAAAAACCAATGCAACTGAATATCAGCCCTGTCATCACTGTCAAGCCACAAGAACTATTACAGGGCAAGGTCACCAAGGAGGCATTACTCCCCTCTCCTTCTTCCTTCTCTCACTTTTGCTGTAACTGTGGAAAGACATTTTGCAAGGATCTTATACATTCTATTTCATTTGAAGTGGGCTACAGTGGGCTGCAGTGTTAAAACTGTTCTTAACATTCACCATAAATTTCCCCTTACTATCTAGAGGATTTTTTTTCCTTACAGTATAAGAGCTGTCTATAGGAGGAACTGGGGTAAAATGGGACTATATGCAATGCTGTTGCTGCTATAAAGCTGAGCCTTGCAGGCTGCCTGAAAGAGTAGCAGTGAGCACAGGAAAACGAAAACAGTATTTTACAGCTGTAATGAACCTAAAATGAGAATTATTCCTAGTTTTTTAAAAGAAAAAACTCTAGTCTAAAAGTGACATGTTGGGCTTCATTCTGTTAATGGATGCTTACTAAAAATCCTTCTCAGTTATTGTTTTTTTGGGCCACAGAGTCTGTGGTGCTTTACTGCAGGCAGGGCCATTCCTGATAGCATTGCTTGGGCAATCCAGAGAGTGCCTTTGAGATTTATGCACCCAGGTTTTTGTGCACAGCTACTCCCAGTATTCAGCAACTAAGTCTTCTGAAAAGACTGCAAGAAGAAAGATGGAAGCACCTTTGAGATGTTGTTGTTCATCTTATTATACAGTAAAGAAAGCTCAGTACTCTTGTGTGTATTATTAACAAGGTGCATGAAGAGAGAAGAAAGAGTTGGATGTCTTCAGTCTGGAGAAGAGAAGGATCCATGGAGACCTCATAGCACTTTCCAGTACCTGAGGGGGCCTACAAGAAAGCAGGACTGTGCGCAAGAGCACATAGTGATAGGACCAGGGGTGATGGCTTCAAACTGAAAGAGAGTGGGTTTAGATTAGATATTAGGAAGAAATTCTTTACTATGAGTGTGTTGTCCAGAGAAGTTGTGGATGCCCCATCACTGCAAATGTGCAGGGTTGGATGGGAATTTGAGTAACCTAGTCTAGTGGAAGGTGCCTCTGCCTTTGGGAATGGGGTTGGACTATAAATAACCTTTTAAGTTCTTTCCAACATAAACTACTCTGCGAATCTGATAAATCACTGAAAAAGAGGATAAGTGTGATAATGCAAATAATCCCACATAGTGACCCAACTGTCTGAGAGCTGGTCAACACTTTACCTGTTCATTTATTTTCTATGTCCAGTAAGTGGTCTGTGCCTGGATGCATATAAACAATCATGGTTTGTATGCATACGTTACGGAGCTTACTGGATTTACTTTTTCATGTTGTCTGACTGTTTTCTCCAGTATGCATTTCCCTGCTGAAATGGGCCTATCCTCTATCGGTTCTGTAAAAAGAGCTAATAAAACAAACAAAAATACTACCACTACTAAAAAAAAATTATCTGTCTTATTCTCTATGAGTACAGTGCCCTACTGATGTTCTTCAGATCAGCCGTGGTACTTTAAGGGCTTATCTGTGTATGGAGAAACTGAAGGAGAAAAATTGAAGGAGAAATGGCAATTGCCAAGAGAGCATAACTCTTGAACTCAGACAACATGCCTGGGAGCACAAGGATGAATGCTTTCAGGAATGATATGAGTACTTCATAGCTAAACATACAGACATGAGCAGAGTGTGATGTTATGTCTGCACACGATCTTATCTCAGTGCTCTTGGAGAGAAAGGGGGATTTTTTTCAGTTGATGAGAATTTGATATCTAAGTTTCCTGGGTATTTGTTGGAAATCTTACTGTGAGGTTTATCTGTTTAGGCATGCATTCAGCAAAAAATTATTTTTGTTTTGGGGGTTTTGGGGTGGGAGTTTATTTGCATAAGGGTGAGAGTAGACTAGGTTCCAAGTTTCAGATTTTTTGTAATGTTCTAACAGATTCACTCTGCTTATTTCAAAATGTAAAGAAATTCACTCTAATGTACTTTAAATGAGCAGCTGCCTCTCTGAAGAATTTTGATGCAAAGTATAAAACATGGCTACTTGTCTTGTGGGCACCAAAGACATGGGGAAATTGCATGACATGACTATAGTACATTTCTTTTCTTATAATGGATAATGTTTTATTTTGCATGGAGACAAAGCATGTAATGTGTATGCGTAAGTCAAACAATGGAAATGGATATATATCAGCTGGAGACACAGAACATTTTTATATACTGCAGTCAAATATGAAGTCCACATTCAACTGGAAATATGTAAGAGACTGGTACTATTTCTGTGATTACAGCAATAGCAAGTCTTTTGTATTACTTTTTTCCCCCAGATGCTTTTGGTCCACTCTTTCTTGTTAAAAACATAACTCACCAAGGCATGTGCTTGTGTTTTCCTAATGTGTAGAGAATGAAAAGATAGAGATCCTTGAGCCCCAAACTGCTATTAGATCCTGAAACTGAAATCATAATTTTGTTCAAGGACCTCTGCAACTTTTGAATGAGGAAAAAGGACTGAAAAGTGCATGGTAAAAGGCATGGTAGGCAAGAGAGACCACAAAATATAACTTCTTTCCTTAGGGAATGGAAGTGTCTCACTTTTTCAGTCACATCAATTGAGCAGACATCAGACAAGACTGGTGAATGCAAGGCTTAAAAGTATATGACAAGGCTCCATTTTAAATTTTGTATGATTTTCTTAGTGCATTCCTGAAGGACAGATGTTTTTTCCTTGAAACTTAAATCTACTGGCTAGATAGATTCCATTCATCTTTAAATGCCATGAAACATATGCTGAGAGTGTTATCAGTCATAGGAGATTATATTTTTAATTGAACTTAATATTTCTGGGATGCTTGAGTACTCTGTGATGCTCTCAAATGGTAATGTTTTTGTTAAGACACCATATTAGTGCATACGCAATGTGCTCCAACTCATCCATCACACCATCAGGGCATCCATCTGCCTGGTAACCCTCCTCAAAGCAGGCAGCTGAACAGCATTTAAATTCAGGTTTAATTTCTGCCTCAAAAAAAAACAGACAAGCAAAAGATGGTCATGTGCAGCGGTTTTAAAAACAAAATCCCCTCTGGATCAGACTTGCCACCTTTGTGGGGATTTAACTCCTTGCAGAAAATAGTGAGCAGCCAGCATGAACTCTTGTCTGCAGAATGGAAATATCAAGCTGATCAACATTTCCGCATTGCTAGCAAGATAATCCTTCATTTGAGCTGCTTATCTGAAATCTGTCTCATGAATCTGATGGGAGGATTTGCCCTAAGTAGTTAATTATGGTGTTGCTAAATTTCTTCCTCTCTCCTTATTCCTTCACTTTAAGAAAAATCATGCAGTTATAAAGTCTATAAACTTCAATTAAAAGCAAATGGAATGTTGTCTAGATGAACACTTATTAAGGCACCTGAAATCATCTTTTTAACTTTCATTTTGATGGCCACTGTTGGTAGATTTTTAGTCAGAGCTAAGCTCGCTGTTCTGACAAAATTGGTTTGGGGTGTTTGGTTGGTTGGTTGGCTGGTTGGTTGGTTGGCTTTCAGTATGTTTGGAGTATTTTTGTTTGCTTGGATCTTTGGGTTGTTGTTGATATGACTTAGGGCTGATGTGACTTAGATGGAGAATTCCTCTGCACCAGGCTAAGCCCTGTCTGTTGTCCTGGCCTGAACCTGGTTGTGAGGGAATTGCAAAGACAGAATAAAGACACTGCCAGATTAATTATTTCTAGGGCATGTGAGACTGCTATAATCTTCTGCTCAAATTTATACTGCAGAGAGGAACCACGGTCAAGGTTTTTAAGGTATTTTGTACCTAATTGAGATTTATGAGGAAGCTTTAGTATGTTTGCAATTTTTAAGTGTTGCTTTTGACCCCTAATGTGATGGCAATAAGAATTTCAAAGACATGTTGATACACAAGATGAAAAAGTGCCATGTAAATATGGGAAATAGTTGCATTCACTTCTCATGCACATAATACGTTTTTTGCATGTGGAAACATTTCACTTGTTATTCAGGTTTCTCACTCAATCTCTTTAGGAAGGTCCTGTTCATATTCTGTTTGCACACAAACTTTCTTTTCCTTCAAAATGAGGTCAGTATATTTTCCTCTGTGCAGGCACTGAATGGAACTGGATGTTTACTGTACAAACAGGTCTGCCTAAGGGTGGGGCTCCTTGTGCAGCTCAGCAAAACATTCACCTCCTGACATATGTGAAAAAAGGACTTGAACTCAAGTAATAAACGGCATTTTTCTATCAGAGAAGAGATACCTGTAAGATTTAAGTTTTACTTTTTTGCTCTCTGCAACAATCCAGACCCTAGAGAAAAAGCAGGAAAATGTACTTAATTGTTCTTGCCATGAAAAATTACTCCCATTCCACTTCTTTTATGAATTTCTATAAGAAACTAAAGTTTTCTCCCTGGAAGGTTTAAGATTTTAGGGATGGTCTCAAATTGCTTTTCATTAGCTTTACATAGCTTAATTATGGATGAATCCCTGAAGTTCCCACTTAATTCTCAGGAAGTTTTAGACTCTAGTACTTCAAGAGCAGAGTCATAAGTAAGTGTTCTATGAAGACATATGCTTAGGCATTTTGTGATTTTTTTTTAATTTGTTTTTTTCCTTTCCACATGCATCAGGACAGGTGTTACCTTACATCTTCCTCATGTTCATGGCTGCTGTAAAATTCATAGTGTTTTATAGAAAATATATACATATATACATATATGTAGTCTATAGAATTTTGTCAAATGTGAACTTACTTTAAATTGATGTTTCCTGCGAATTACTCCAACATGGCACTCTCCAGGACATGCTGTGTTACAAGAGTTATGCTTAAACCATGATCACAACCTTTTTTTCTTCTTTTTTAACAGTATTTTTTTGCACATCATCCAGAGAAACTGTGTGGAGGTCCTAGCCATTTACTTCACAATGTATATAAAACCAAGGACTGAATTATGACAGATTTAGTATGAAACACAGCTTCCAATGTTGTTTTGCATTTAGTTTCTGCTAAGATATGGGCTCAGAGGCTTTCCCAGTCCAGAGACAGTAGGATCCTCCTTTTGTGTCCAGTGGTTTGATACCCAAAGAAATTCATCAGTTCATGGAAACCTGTGTGGCATTTGCTTGAGACCCAGTTTGTTTGGGGTTTTTT
Organism: Serilophus lunatus; assembly: GCA_013399895.1. NCBI lineage: Eukaryota > Metazoa > Chordata > Aves > Passeriformes > Eurylaimidae > Serilophus > Serilophus lunatus. The sequence continues at coordinate 27,997 of VXBA01001196.1, forward strand.
ACCTTGTGTAGGCTTTTGCTATACAGAGTTATCTTTAATATTGCATTTCATAGGAATTTTGTAACTTTAGCAACAGAGACTGCAAAAAGAATGTGAGGAAATAAAATTACTTTTCTCCTGCTTTCTTGAATTAAAAAGTTATTTCCTAAGGCTACTTAACTGCAGCTGCTGTCTGTGCCTGGAGATATTAGAAGAAATTGCATTGTGGCTCTGAACAGCAGCTTAATCTCTGGTTTTGATTTCTTCTGTTTACTACCAGGCCCATTAGGGCCCCCACACTACACAGATTGAGAAGATTGTTAAAAGCCCATGTGGTGGATGGTTTGTTTCCCATTAATTGTTTTCCATGGTTGGTGGCAGGAAAGTTTCTTGCCACTCCCTTATCTGAGACTTATGTAATTAATTGAACATAGGCAGTGCTCTCTTTGAACTTCTTCCAGTTTGGCAGAGCTCAGCTTTTCTTGAGTCACTGTGACTCCCAGAGGAATTTTTCCTGGCTTTAGGTTGGCAATTTCCTCCTACCTTGGACATTTTGAAAAATGTCCTCAACAAGAATCAGGCTTTCAAATAGATACTGAAATGGCACCATTGTACAGTCTAAAAATATGGATCAGCTCAAACTGCAGGACACCCATCGAACTTTCTGCTCTGTGAGCTGTGCTTCACTGAATGATACTCCAATTACATTCTAAATACCTCTGCCTACGGGGGTCAGCTTAAATCTCCTTACATGAGTGTTTAACACATTGTCATTTATGCATTCTGTGTATATGTGTGTTTCCTCATGGTCACGGATTTATTTTTCCACAGAAGGGATCTAAGTGTATTCCCATCACCCCAGCAAATAAAAAACTAAACCTTCTACCAAGAAGTAATTATATCAGATGCAATACTTGTCAACAGATAATTCTACCAGCTTCTTTTCTTGGAAACCTCTAGACAGTGAACAGAGCAACCCAGTATTACACTGATACACAGTCAAAGACACCAAAACGGGAGTTTTTCTAGTGGTTACTGACCTAGAACAAACAAAAAGCAAAACGCTATAAAAGAGCACATAGTAAGGTGTCGAAGTTTCTAGAGCACGTTGCACCATACTGACAGTCTGGTAGGATGACTTCACAGTCATTGGAGTTTAGGATGATGGTAATGAAACACTGAAACAGGTTGCCCAAAGAGAGACAGTGGATGTCCCATCCCTAGAAACATTCAAGGCCAGGCTGGATGGGGGTCTGTAAAACTGGTCTAGTTGAAGGTGTCCCTGTTTACTGCAGGCAGGTTGGATCGGATGGCTTTTAAATGTCAATTTCAACCCAAACTATTCTATGAAATCACTCCAAAGTAACATATCAAACTGCAAAATCACCCTCACCTCAAAAAGCCACCCAAACTCTATGTATGGTGCATTTGTCCAAGCATCCCAAACTGTAACTGTAAGGCAAAGTTAAGGTAAGGCAGAGTTGCCTGCTGGCAAGAAGGTAACTCCTCGTTTTTGCTCCTTGAGTCTCTTGTGTTTCTGATTCACTTGCTTATCTCCTAAGACAAAGAAAACTCAAGTGTATCTGTAACTACTGCTGCAGACTCCCTGGCAAACAGGATTTTCTCTCTCAGTTCTCTTTGAAAAATTTTGCTTCTTCCTCTCCACCAACAGGTGGAGCAGTGATGTCTGGCCTATGTTGCTTTCCACAGGAACCTTTCAGTCTTCCGAGAAATGATCCCAAATCTTGACATCATTTCCCCATTCTTTTTTTTGCCCACTCACTTATGCCACTTATGTGTCTGTTATCCTCCCTTGGCAGAATGCAAACATACCAGGTGGGACCAATTGTCAAGGAGATTTTTGCCCTCCTTCTAAATATTCAATGGCTGTAAAATTTCATAATTTTATTAATTAACTAACTAATTAATAGAACCAATAAAAATTGCTTATTCTTTAATGTATTTATTTCCATATTTTGTGTAGGAAACTCTCCCAAACCTATGCTTTGCTCCCAAATTACCAATGGAACCTTTTCAAGTTGCTAACAGATCCAAATAATATGCAGAAACATTGCACAATACACACATTCCTAAGAATTAATGTTTAACAATACAGTGCCACCGCTGAGAAGGTATCTGTAAACAAGGCTTATTTATATGAGAACCCTTGGCATATCTCTGGTGATGAAGAGCAGATCTCGAAAAAGTTTGCAGCTGAATGACCAACTTAGAGTTGTTCAACTCTTCTAATGCATGAGAAAGTCACCTTCCTGCAAAATGAGCATGTGACCTTACTTACCTATTTCTAATTTGGTTTTAAGCATTCTAAATGAGGCTTCTTTGTTTCAGTTGTATTTTGTCTTGTGGAATTACTGAAACAAGCACAGACATTCAGCTGTGGGATTGTATTTGCACTGAGGAAAATAAATATAAATTTCAGGAAAAGTAAATTAGGTGTACGCACAAGCACACACTTTGCCTATATTTGCTGCATTCAACTTGAGCTCCCTGACATGGGATTAACAATTCCAAAGCATTAATGTATGCAAGTGTCTCATTATAGTACCCAAAGGTAAAAACAGGGATTGAAGGGTGTTGAAATCTTAATGGGCCAAACAACTTTTTTTTTTTATATATATATATATATATCCTGTTTTGGACACTAGGGGGCGCAATAAGGACAAGAGACTTAATAGAGGAAACAACAGCTAACAGTTTTATTTTTTATGGGCTCTATAAAACTAGGACCTTATTAAGGCACTAACCAAATACAGAAATAACAACCTGACAATATTCGCAATAAATTAAAAAAATCCAAATAACAAACTGCTCTTCCAAGCTAGGCTGGTGGGCTGAGGAGCAGGGGAAAGGATGGAAAGCCGCCTCAGAGATGATGTCATCCCTGTCTCAAGCCTCTGAAAAACAGAACAGTGAAAAGCTGGCTGCTGATACTGCAGGCAGGAGCCCCGGCGCCGGGGCAACTCGCTGCCATCGGCATGGCTGCTGGGGCTGCGGGACCCCAGGAGAGGGGACCAGAGGCTGCCAGGGGCCGGGGGGCGGGCCCTGCCACCCCCAGCAGGGCGGCAGCACTGCCTCCACCGCTGCTGGGGGCCAGCGGGGTTGGCCCCTGCACGGCCCCGGGGCCTGGAGCAGGCAAAGGCAGCTCCAGTCCCCATCTGGCCCCAGGAGAGAGGGGCCAGGAGCAAGGGTCTCCCCGGTGCCCACATGGCCTGGGGAGAACCCCGGCTCTTGCTCGGGCTGTGCCCGGCGGGACACAGCTGAGGAAAACTCCTGCCCTGGCACGGTCATGGCGGGAGGGAGCCCCCCAGTGAGGCACGGTCCCAGGGTCACTTCCCGCAGGGCACCTGGGGAGGGGGTTTCACCATCCCTTGCCTGTTTTCCTTCTCAGAAAAAAAACCACACCAAGTTTAAAGAAAACAACCTCCCCCCTTCTCCCAAGACAAAACTGCTTCCCTAACCCACTACATATTCTAGAATAGATAGCATTTTGCTTGATTGTATTTATTTGGACAAGTCACCGGTGGATGAGAGCTGATGGGCTGTGACCTCTCAAAGTTAATATGTTACACAGCAAGAATACAAAACAGTGTTAAGCTAGCAAATGCTAGAATTACTGCCCACTACAGGGCGTTTCTAGTCCAAGTGTCTTTACTGCTTCCCTGTTTCACAAGTCTCAAGGTATGTTGCTGTACTGTCATCAGTTTGAAGCCATTACTGCAGCACCCTCCCACTCCACCCCAAATCAGGAAACCTACCCGGGTTAGCAAAATCTTTCCCTATTGTTCATTGGTCTTTTCCCTGTTGTAATCATGATGGCTGTAACCTACAAGTGTGCGCGGGGAGGCTAAAAGTGTCTTTGGGAGCAGCCACCTTGTCCCTCTGGGCAAACCGTCTGCCCAACAGCATGCCATGCAGAGACAAATAAAGCTGTTCTCTGTGTGATGCTGGGGTTGGAAGAGGGGCAAAAAAGTGGGAATAGCTTTGTTGGGGACAAAGGCAGACAAGATTCCTACTTTCATAATCTGTGCCAACTTAGATTACCTTGAAGTGACTATGAAATTGCTGTCTAAATTAAGTTTCATCCCATGCAGCCAGCATTATTCATAATTGCTCAGAGACAAGAAGTCTGTTGGAGTCTGGGATGGTATTTAATTATTTTAATACATTGCCCTCTTTTCTTCCTAGAATCTTCTTGTTTGCTTTCTTTTCTGACTAATGAGATAGACTACACTGCCTTAGTACATCCTCAGACTACATATCTTTCATCCTGCATCCCAGTGGCAGCAGGGATCCTCTGGAAAAAGAAGAGTTCGGTCATTTGATTGAAACACTACTGCTGTTGTTCAGAAGTAACCCTCCTCCCAGAACATGACTGGCAGCATTAGGGTCTGGGTTCAAATTGAAGGGAGTTGCTCCAAAAGCAGTGACTTGAGACCACACCTGGACAACTGGAAAAATTATATTGAACTCTAATATTTCAAAAGCAGAGGAAAAAGTAAGAGGCAGACACGAAGCAGTCAGTCGCTAAAGATTTTAGTGGTTGGTTGGGTTTTTTTGGTAAGAGAGAAGACTCTGACCAGGTAGATAAACAGTCATAGTAACTGACTGTTCCAGTTATTCTTTAACTATAACAGTTCATAGTCTTTTTCCTCTAAGGAAGTAATTTTCAGGGTAGACTTTTTCCCATCATCTACAGTAAGTGAAAGCTAAGACTTGTTGGGTGATAAACTGCCATGTAAAGCAATGTTTTGGCAGCTGATTGGCTCTCTGATAGTTGTGCGTCTTGCTCTTCCATCGTCATGGGCCCTGGCAGCTCTGCTGATAGCCCCTTCTCTCTTGATCGACTGCTCTCAGCCTGCCACAGCATCCACACAACTCCAGCAGCTGCACAACTTCTACAGTGCTTTAGTGCCGAGAACTACCCACAGCCAGAAAGCTGAACTGAACTGAACTGAACTGAATGGAAAGCTGATCATGGATCTTCAGGAAGGCAGGGAAAGGCTCTTTTTCTCCCTCCTACAGTCTGCAGGACAAAATCTTGTGAACCCTCTGTCCAAGCTGGCTAAGCATAACCACTAACCTTGAACTCTGAGCTCAACATTTACTGTTGCCTTAGGCTGGGACAGCCATTTGCCCACATATATTTCGCAAAGCTTCAAATAAATAACTATAAATATTGTTATAGCTGCAAACTTTTTCCCAGTTTGTAAACTCAATTTCTGAGCAATGCCTCTCAAGTGTAGTAATGCAATACACAATAAAAATATTTAGGGCAGTCTACTGGGCTTTCTGTTTACCTCCCCCTTGACCCACTAGATGGCAAAAGCATCTCCTCTGTTAGGGCTCAGAGAGGTCTACGGTGGAGGTTTTTCCTTGATTTTTGGGGCCAGCCATCAGGTTCAGTATTCTCAAAGGGACTGAATGAAGGATTGTTCTGCTGTCTAAGCATTTTTCCTTTTTTGTTTGTTTGGGGTTTTTTTGTTTTTTTTTTTAAACATAAAGTGCCTGGGCATAATGAGACAAAAATACAAGTCCTTCACAAATGGCTGAAATCCTTGTCCACTAGTGGTGGATTCAGCCTGACCACTTCAGCTCATCAGAGCAGCCATGGATACAGGAACTCAACATTTTTTGTCTTATTTTTGTACCTCTCTCTCATAAAAACTAGAAGCCTCAATAATAAATCTACACAGGGCATCCTTTCAGCTTCCTGCTACAGCTTTGTTTTTATAATGGTGTTAGCAGGATCTTTCATCATCTGCCTCCCCAGAGCGTCCTCTTCATGCCCACACATCTCACTTCCACCTGAAGTAAAAAGTGAAAAACTGTTCACCTTTGCAGGGATTACAAAAGCAGACATCATGATTAAAACAAAGCCAACTTGCTCTCTTTTCCAGGAGGTAGTAACATCCTCCTCACTTTGTCAGCTTAGGAAAGGAGTTGACCCCTCCTCCTGCAGCTTCATATTGGGACTGTCAGCCCCAATTCCCCAGTCAGCAGTGACAGATGCCTCCCAGTGGAGGCATGCAGGATACAAACATATAAATCCTAATCTTGCAATAAGACCTTGGGGAATTTTTGTTGTTTTGTTTGGGGTTTGTTTTCCTGCCAATTCGTGTCTTCCCTTTCTCAATCATCAGCCTTTTCCAAGATTTAATCCGATAATTGAAATGTTATTAAGGCCTTCATTGGTCATTTTCTTGTTACAAGACTGTTGAAGAAATCATGCTCGTTAAAATTTGCCTCCTTGAGTTTTCTGATCATACTGTTGGAGCATTGTAGAACCACTGATTTAACTTTGAGCTTCTATGGTGAAATTTAAACTAGGGACGACTTCCTATCTATTTTGTTGGCTCAGGTGGTGGATTCTGTTTCCCCTGAAAATAAAATAAGGAATAAGGAGTTTGGGGTTTTCAGGTTCTGTTATCAGTTGACCTCAAATATCCTTAGTTTGCCAACAATGAATCCCATACTCTCACTTGATTCCACTAACACAAATACTCAACTCCTCACTTGAACGCTCAAGATTCAAAAAGCGGTTTGGGTTGGAAGGGGCCTTTAAAGATCATCTATAGTCAAACTCATCTGACATTAGCAGGGACATCTTTCACGAGGCCAGCCTACCCAAAACCCCATCCAATTAACCTTGAACATTCCCAATAGTCAGGCATCCACAAGATCTCTGGTCAACTGGTTCCAGTCTCTCACCACCCTCATTTTAAAGAAGTTCTTCCTTACGTCTGATCTAAATCTACCCTCTTGTAGTCAAAACTGTTACCCTTTATGTTATCACTACATGGCCCTGGTAAAAAGTCTGTCCCCATCTTTCTTGTAAGCCCTCTTTAAGTACTGAAAGTCTGTAATATGATCTTCTAGGAGCTTTCACTCCTCCAAACTAAACATCATAAATTCTCTCAGCCTTTCTTTATAAAGGAGGTGTTGCAGCCCTCACCATTTTTTGGCCTTCCTCTGGACCCAAATCAAAAGGTCCATGGCTGTTTGGTAAGGGCCCCAAAGTTGGATGTGGTTCTTCATGTGTGGTCTCAGGAGAAGACACAGGTATATGGAGCTTACCAGTAAGTCAGTATGCAAAAAAGAAAAAAAGGGGGGGGGAACCCACTCCAAAGAAAACAAAACTCTAGAATCATAAAATTATATATGTATGAATAAATAAATGTATTTTACAGTCTATGTTACATCCATCTGAAAATTCCAGGTTTAGCCATGCTTACCATCCATTCATAAGGAAGGAATGAGGAACTCATAAAGCAGTATGGTAACATGTAATTTTCAAGGTCTGTATTAGACAACAATTTGGAAGCAAAATTGTAATGTATAAATGAACTGTATTTTATAATTTTATAGGGTAACACCTTAAAATTGAAAACTGTGGATTTTCAGTGTTGCTCTTGCACACATCATTCTTTTCTAAAGGTTTAAAAATGCTATACCTCAAGTTGCACAAATATTTTCTTATGCTGTGGCATTAAAATTTCAGAAAAGGAGAAAGTTGTACTTGCACTGAGGTGACCATGCACTAGAGCCATATATGTTGTTTAAGGTATGCTGTGAGCTTCCCAAGAGTTCAGCTGGGATTGGGCAACTCAGCAGAGGTGATTTCAGTAGCCAGGAGCTGAGCCTGCTCAGGGAGAGAGAATGGAAACCTTCTGTCTATGGCATGCACAGATGTTTGCAGGTGAGACCCCACTATGTTCACACGTTGGGGCAGGACCTGAGGTTATCTTCTGCATGTGCAAGGACAAGAAGAAGGAGGGGCCTGCTCACACCAAGCATTCAGAGAAAACTTTGCATAATCAATGACTTAGGCTGCAGAGGTTGTTGGGTACTCTTGTATGCACCTACAGGATCAGATTCGAGCAGACACTTCCTTCAAGTTCAAAAGTGTTTGGACAATGCTCTCAGACACATGATGTGATGCTTGGAGTTGTCCAGTGCAGAGCCAGAAGTTTGACTTGATGATTCTTGTGGGTCTCTTCCAATTCAGGATATCCTATAACTCTATGAACCACTGGGCTGGTATGGAAAGTCAATTGCAAAATATATATGACTATTAAAAAGTCACTCTTTGACTTCTAATTTTCCCAAGTAAGCTAAGACAGGTTTCAAAAGACATTTTGAGTGAAAGTATGTGTTTTGGTTCAGTACTGACCCCTAAAGTTAACATAGCTTTTGTGATAGACTTGAAACACAGGCCAATACTGTTAAAGCACCTCCAAAGCTATTGCAGGTGTTATTCCAATGAATTTTAGGAGGATTTACGCATTCATTTTGTCATCTTCTAGTAAAAGAAAAAATACATGCAAATCTCTGTGTTCCTTCAATATTGCATCAGATTATGAATAAGTATAAAACCAATGTATTCCTTTAAACCTCTGTGGACACATGCCTATTTACTGAATAGTTTGTGGTCTTTATCCTAGGCCACTGAGGCCTTTCTGTGATAGATACTTGCATGGTGAGAAAAGATGGGTCTCTGTGGGATTATTGTTTTCCTCCCTTATCATCCATCTCTGTTGAGAGAGAAAGAAGGTGGAGCAAAGGTGTGGCTCTGGCTCACCGCCTGTTCTGCTGGAAAGGTAAACTATGCAAACAAGCTAGACAGCAAGTGCTGAGCCAGACACCTGCTGCCATCAGGAGAGCTCTTGCCGTGCGGGCAGAAGAAGAACCAAGCATAGCCCTTTGCATCACAGTTTGTTTTCTGGGTTATCCCTGAAGCAACACAGAACTCATAGGAAGCTTTGTAATCTGGTTATCCTAGTCTGCAGCTATGAAGAGGAGGAAAGTACTTCTCTTCATTTGTAATTTAGAGGTGCTTCATATTTATTTTTCCAAAGGACCTCTAAAGAGCTATTTTTATTTTCTAAATACCCCGAACTGGAGGCAATTTTCATGCCGTACATTTTCTGAATACCTGCAGATGACTCATCTGAAGGATGGGAGTGTTGATTTATTTTAGTTATGTAATAATATATACTCCTCCCCTTGATTGAGATTGAAGGGTGAGGAGAGCTGGCAAGCCAGGAGAAGACAGAGAGATAAAAAAGTTCCAAAAGTTCATCAACAACACCATGTCAGGTTCAAGGTGTTTAAAACACGTTAAATACTTTTTACCTTCACATTTTCTTTTAGGGGCCAGTAAACAGCAGCTTCCTGTCAAGATTCACACAGCATCAGTACAACTGGCTAGAGGCAGGATTAAGATGTGATTAACTTCACATTCAAAAGAAAGAGGGGAGCAAATAAAAGGAGAAAGCTTGTGTAAAACAGCCTGTCATTACCGGCCAAGTTTGCAAGTGATATGAAAGATTTGGAAAAGACAGTTGAAATCAATAGAAAACCTCTCAATAACAGTCAGCTTTGGATAAATACAGTAGTGTTGCCAGATAATCCATATTTTCTCCAGCCCTCTTTGCTGGACAGTCGATAATTCAAGGAGTTTTTCTGGTTTCTAATTATGTGTTGCTTACAGGAGCAGGGTGAGGAAGGTGACCGCAATCCTTTCTAAAAAGAGAAGCACTACCTTGACTTGTCCCTGCATGACCATATCTGCCCAATGACATTGCGGTGAAACTGTGTACCTGTGTACTTCATCTCAGACCAAGACCTCCTGGATTTGTACCACGAGACATCTTTGGAATACCTCCTTCCTCTTCCTTTGCCATACCTAGCTAACACCTATCTTCTGGAAAAAGAAATAAGCAGAAGGATTGGTCTCAAGGTATGTTAGAAAAAAGACAAGTATTACTGTAACTTATTGATATCAAAGTATAAAGCTTATGAAATGTACAAAGGGAGAGTTAAGAAGTCTTTGCTGGCCTCAGAGGGTCAGGTGATGGAAAAGCCACCCTTCAAACCACTGATCATACCATGACATGATGGTGGCTAGAAAAAACTTACTGTACATGTTGTCAATCCAAATATACTCAGAGAAAATTCCTCAAGATAAGGAGATAAGTTATTTTCTTATTTATCTCCTTGTACTTGTGACCTAGGTCTGAATTATACACAAAGCCTTATGTACGTCAGATTTCATATACGTTCTTGAGATACTTTCCTGACAATAGCATCCATTAAAGTTCTGTCCTTCAGTGCTATGAGTCTCACATATATATATATATATATAAAATTTAGTGATTTCAACAAGTTCATGAGGTCTGCATTTGGGGTGGAAATGAGTAAAAGGTAGGCCTCGCATGCAGTAAATTCACAGCACTCAGCTATTCAAGTCTCTGTTCAGTTTATTAAGCACTCTAGAGACGATACCATATGTGAAGGTTGGGGGTTTTTTTCCTAAAGAATTAAGGCATATAAATTAAACAATATTGGTGAGCTTTCGCATGCATGTAAATCTTTGTCTGCTTTGAATTTTTGTTGAACCAAAGCAATGAGAAATTAGATAACTCAATAGAAATTGTACAGCACCAAGCCTCTGACTTTTCTATTTTTGCATAAGTACATATGTATTTATCTTTAGTGTGTTAGTCTTGATTCAAACATAGAACCAAACCTTGTTTTCATTTATGTTGCCATCAATCAGGATTAAGGGAGAGGTGCATCAGATGATGTAAATCTGAAACAAGAATGATGTAAATAACTGTGAAATTCTACAAAATACATGTTATAAGTTATCCATCCTGAAACTTGAAAATGAATCCCAGAGATACCACTACCTCCTAGCCATGGAGACTTTCTAAATTTCTGTGAAATCCTGTACTGAAAGAAACCAAAACTATTTAAAAGTGGTAGAAGTTTAACCCGGCCTGTGAGCCAAAAGATAGTTGTGGACAATGTTAACAAAGCTTATCTCATACAGTGTTAAATATTTACAGAGAGGACTGTGAGTTGATATAATTCTTCTGATTATAGCATGACTATATTATATATATCAAAATAGAAACAACCTCCTTGAAATAGAAACCCTTATACTGAGTATTCAGTTCAGTCATAGCTCACTTAAGAACTGTTCTCTATGGGCATTTGGGACTCACTTCAAGCACAACTCCAAGGGTTAGTAGCTGACGCCCCACAGGACAGCCAGTGTTTCAAAGGCAGCAGGTGCTTCTAACTGCCATCACTTTCAGCTCCAACCATGCATACTAGTTGGAAAGCTGGTACAATGTATGGGAGAGGTGCAGTCTGGTTGCACTGGTGGAGACATGTGATGTTGTGTATGCAGTGTGCTGCACAAGGAACACTGGATTGTGCCACATCTATAGCTTACAGAGAGAAGATTTCTGCTTTATTGTGATACTAGATCATGCATGAGGCATCCCTTCCGTTGTCTTCTTGTCAGTCCTGCCCAATTTTATAAAAGCCTGTCCAGTCTGTACCCCATTAACTGGAAAAATATCGTGCCAAAGTCAAGTGCTATCTTAAGACTTCATGCCTCTTTTAAATTAACTATTTTCAGATCTGTGGAAAGCTAGTTACACAGGAGTCTCATTAAGTTTCCCATTCTGATAGTTCTGCTGGGATGAGTGGCACAAGATCTCTACTTTCTTTTCTGAAAGAGAGTAATCCTAAGAATCATACAACTTATCTTCATATCAGAAAGAGATAAGGATTAAGGGAATTTTAGTGGCACCAGCTTTTGTGACACAGTAAGTTGCATCTCCAAAATACTGCTTTCGTGATCTCAGACTAGCCTTGACATGTCAAACAAAGAGAAAAAACCTCACAGAGAGGAATGGGTGTAGCTAGGTCACCTTGACCAGCACACCAAGTAAGATTACCCAGCTCAGTACAATGAGGATAAATTTACATAAATTAGCTAGTGTTTTAATTCGAATTTGTTTTGTAAGATAGTCAAGACTTCCTAAAGCCTTTTTTCAGACATATGACATGATTTATATATTTCCTGATTTTATATATTCCCTGGGTAGTACTACTGCCGTCTCTGACATTGTTCAGAGAAATATGTTCTCACTGGTTAGACAAGTTTGAATCATGAAACTCTTAATTTTGGGAAACATCTTACATTAGCACCTTGCCTAGGAAGGTTCTCACCACAGCTGAGCTCAAGAACATGAGCTTTGGCCCATTGGGTCCACCCAGATAGCCTTTCATTAATGTCAGTTCAATTGCAGACTAGGCCTCAGGTTTCAAATTCCAAAAAAAGTTCACATAGGAGGAATAGTACAAAAGAGAGGAAATTGCAGGCTATGTGTCTAAAATATATAGAACAAAATGTTAGAGAGAAACAACTGTTGAGGAAAAAAAAAAAGAGGAAGAATAAGTATGTAATTAATGCTCAACCTTTAAAACAAAATCCTCAAAGTTCTATGGTTCTTACATTCAAGACTGTGTGACTATATTTTAGAGATGTATCAGCTTCAGTCTGGTTATGCAGTTGTCTGCGGTGTCCACTTTTAGCAACATTTAAAATAACCTGGGTTTAATTTCCTGATGGCTGTGTTGTTCACAGAAATTCCTCTTGCTCTATTCACATCATAGGTTTAAAGGATTTCCCCATCTCTTTTAATGTACGTCACATTTCCCTCCCTGCACACACGCTCTGAAATGCTCTCTAAGCCAAAAGGACCCTCCCTTACCAGAGTATTTTTACATGGCATGACAGTGCTCGACCTGCCCTGTGGCTCCTGAGTGTCGGCATTGGGCCAGTGATGCATCACACGCCCATCCATCTGCAGTGCTGCTCTGTCCCTCTCTCCACATCACCACTTTCCAGAGCACACCACAATTTGAAGGCAGGAGTGAACGGCCAAGTAGAGGTTTCCTCAACAGGCTTTTTCATGCAGAACATGGGAAAGAGTCTCTAGCTTTCTTCACCACACTCACAATTCTTTTTTCTAGGTGTCCTAAGGCCAAATACTCACTAGACTTTTCAGTAAGTCTTGGGAGATAAAAGAAAAAAATTTCAGAAGGGATGCAACTTCTAAAACAGAACAGGTTGAGAGATAACAAGACAAAGGACAAGCTTCAGTATTTCTACATACACAGGAGACAATTAACTGATAATTCAGAAATAGTATGAACTATCTCAGCAAAAGCTACGTAAACCTGTGTCTGCATCCATATCCATGTGCTCTTTCAGATGGCTTGTCACATTCTCATACGATTGCTATCTTTTTTGTCCTTTCTTTGTGATCCTCAGTTGACTGACTTTATATATAGGTCTCTAAAACTGTGAAGAAAACAAAAATTGCTGGTCCAAAACTTTCAGGTTATTCAGGGCAGGAACTGTCCTTGCTGTCTTGTAGATGTTGTATGAGTGCAGTTCGGCACTGAATCACAAAGTAGGCTTCTGGGCACCACAAAAGGCAAGAAAAACAAAAGATGAAGCAGGAACTTTTCGGTGATTTGCTATGTAACGATGGGCACGTGCAAGCACGATAACTTCAATCCCTCTTGAGTGCCCCAATCATCGAGTTGCAGTGCCTTTCTGAAGCCAATTCAGCTCTTCGGTGGTATTTGATAGTGTTGCATGAGTCTGATGTGGACTGGTAATGACACGATATTTGTACAAAACTACTAATAATTTCTATTCATTATTTTGATGTACTCCTCTAAAATTTGTTTAATTTGCTCACAATTATTTCAGGTTTCTAACAAAAACAATAGGGCCTGTAGGGCCAAATCCCAAAACAAATTGCTGAAGAAAGGGTGCTCTAGGTTCAAACGGTCTAGGAAGCCCTGAAAAACTCATTTCCCTTCTCTTTTTTTTTTTTTTTTCTGCTGTGGATAGCAAAGTAAAAGAATTTTGTGAGCTTGAGGCTACATAGCTTCAATTGCTATAATTACACGGAGGAGAATTTTACAATTGTAAAGTAAGTTAACTCTCTCACAGGGACTAATGCTTAAATTGCAACTTCTAGATTGTTTAGAATAGGGAAAGGATTTATGTGGTTAAAAATGTGTTTGCTATTAACTAGGGCTAACCTCATTAACTAACTGCTATACACAATTTTTTCTTGCTCTAAATTAGAGTTTGTTACTTTTGCTTTTGTTTTAAAGCTCAAATCTTGTCTCTGCTTTTAAGATGGTCCTCAAACAGCTAAATTATAGGAAGGCATTATGTGCTATACTAGAGAAAAAGCTTGGTTAATTGATGCATGTTAGCTAATGCTGAGCTAATTTGAACCTCTTTTTGCTACCTTATAAACAAATACTTTGGTATTAGACTCGTCTTACTAGATTCCTTACGTGTTCAGTAACGTTTATACTATAAACTCAAATTCCTGAAATATTGCAGGGCAGTTTTAGAGGAAGAAGAATGTGGCCTTAAAAGTTTGATTCAGTAATACTATGAGCAGTGAAAATGATGAAAAATAGGAATACTATTTTAAAGACTGTACAAAACCATAAATATTAAATTGCCCTGGTGAATAATTTATTTTTAAAGGCTTAAACTATTTTTCATCAAGGATTTTGTCATCTAAAGGCCCACATTTTCTTAGCAAATATATTGAGGAGGCCAATCTAAACAGAGATGAAGCTATACAGACATGAAAATGTTAAAAGCAGTCAGGGGGTGGGGTGGAACATGCCAGTCTCAGAGACATTTTGTGAAATTGGCAAATACTCATGCAGCCCCTCTCCAAACTAATGCCCTTTGACTAAAAAAAGAGAATAGCACTGTGATTGTGGGGATTACAATGCACACTAGAAATATCCCCCTTGCCCTTCTTTTAAGAGCCAGGCCCAGTGCCAAAGAGCCTGGAGATTGGCAGATTCCCATGTTATATCACAGAGTGTACTCCCCACATTTCACACAGATTTTTCATCAGTTAAATGGGACTGAAAAACAGCAGACATGGGCAGTTACTCCTGCTGGCACTCCGGAGATACAAGATCGTGAGTTCAGTAATTAATAAGCTTTCACTCTTTTGCTGTGCTATATAAAAAGAAGTGAGCATAATAAGCAAACACTATTTTGTTATTTTGTGCTTTACACCTCTGCTCAGGCAGAGCATGAGCATCATGGTAGAGTAGATGTTACAGCTGAGGCAAGATAAATTCTTTCAGATTCTTGAAATAACTGGCACTGTGTAGTTTGCTAATGATGCAGACAGGGGAAGGTTTGAGGGATTCTGCAGAAGTTTTGTGCCTGCACAACTTCATCCTCTATTCTAGGACAGGGAAGAGTTCACTAAGATTGTAGAGTAAAAAGGGGAGATGAAAAATATCTGAATAGATGATGCACAGAGCTATAAAATCAAGTTCCCACAATTTAATAGACCACTATTCATTCCTGGAGCTATGGTAACTGATAAGAGTGCAGTTGGTGAATCAATCCAGTTGCAAAATAAAGTATGCGACATAGCCTTTTATTTTCATAAGAGCACAAATTATGATCATGCATATGGCTCATTACCATGGCATGTGGTTCAGATGACCGGGGTAATTACTGAACTGTGGTGGCTCAGTCAACTTTTACCCATGGTAACAGGGAAATTAGAGATTAATGTTTTGCTTCTGCAAATTCTTATTTTGGTTTCTCTCCCTACAGCTAGCACAGCTAGCTGCCTCCCTTGCCCTTAGGCCATCTGTACATGCAAGGATGGACTGGAGGGAAAGGAAGTCAGCATTCTTAACTCTCTGCTATAGAGATGGGAATTAAGGGGGGACCTCAGGTTGACAAAGTGAGAGAAGACAAAGTTAAGGATGACTATACTAAAATACAGTATTTCCCTGTCCGTTATGCACAGAGGTAAATACATAGCAACAGGCACCTTGATCATAATGCAAAACCCTTGGTAGACAAATGTGGGCATTTACAGTAATCTTCCGCTCATGTAGTACAGTAAAGGTGAACATATCCTTTTCCTTTCTGTTACTGGCAAATTAACCCGATGTCTGAATGTTTCAAAGCATTTACAATCTGTCTGGGATGGGAGTTTCTTGCGGAGAGTAGTGCCCTCACCACATGCAACTTCTGACCCAGATCTGCCAAGTCTTGCTTAGAGAGGAAGAAACTCTCAATTTTAAAGAATGTCCATAAGAGAGCTAAAGAAGCTGCTTGCATTTATTCTGTCTGGTTACTGAGCTGGGCAAGGCACTTCCCAGTGGACAGAATATGCACAGATTCAAGCTCAAGCCTGAAGGGATGGAAGTGTTTGGGGGAAGGGGTGACCACTAAGTGGAACCTCGGGGATCATCACCAAGGCAAGCCAGGTGAAAAGGAAAGTCACGCAGAATCTCCTGTTCCTCACCCAAGCTTCTCACAGTCACTTCACTCAGCCTTTCTCCCGTCTCCTGGCCCGTGTTGGGTGGTGGCCTGATCTCTCTGCCATTTCTGCCATCCTCCCTCCATGGCCAGGAAAGCAATGTGACGCAAATGGAAATGGCTGGAGAGGAGGAAAAAAACTTCTGAAAAGCCCGAGAGAGGCCAGGCTGCCCAACGCCAGGCATGCACCGCAGTAATAACAGCCAGGCTCTCCCGCCTCCAGCCTGGTTCTCCTTTCACACAGAAGCGTAACAGTTGCCATTCTGGGTGTGAGGGGGATATTCCTCAAACAGCACCCACAGATTTTAACGCGATGTCTACGTTGCCTCGAAGGCTGTGCCAGCAGAGGCCCCGCACCGCCCCGGGTGTAGAGCTGCCTTCTCCATGCTAGGCTCGCACTGCTGGAGGGAAACCTCGGGAGAAGCCTGCCCTGTCACGGCCCCTCAGACCGTCTCCTTGACCAAAGCCGCAGGTAGTTTTAGAATGGTTGTTTATGCCGCCTCCGAGAGAAAAAAAAAAAACAACACCCTATTGTAAAAACATAGGTTGCGAGAAATATGCCAAAGGTGGCAGCGCCAAAGGTTGGGCAGGGCGTGAGGCTAAGGAAAAGCCTCCCCTCCCCAAGGGGCACGGCCTCGGGCACAGCCCCCTTGGCAAGCGCCGGTTTTTCCAAGTTCGTGGCAAAGAAGGCAGAGGAGTCATCTCGGAACCGACGCGGGCGGGGGCGTTTGTCGCTCCTCTCCCCCGCGGGTCACCTTATCCCCTCCTCTCCCCTGCGGGTCACCTTATCCCCTCCTCTCCCACGCGGCGGGGGCGGCGTGGGTGGCCGCCCCGGCAATGCCCGCGGCGGCAGCTGCCGTGTTAGCGTTTGTCCTGGCCAGTCACATAGAAACCGGCTTGCAGTATCTCCGCCTTCCCGGGCTGCTCGGGCGGCGGCCAGCTGAGCCCCGCCGCCCCGGGAGCTCCGCCACCTGACCCTCGCCCCGCCGTGCCCGCCCGCGGTCTGGGCGGGCAGCCGAGCTGTCAGCGCCGGCAGAACGGCGTGACTTCCCTGCGGGCCCGGTAAGGCGGGCGGGGGCCGCCTGGGCAGGGCATCCCCGCCCGCGCCTGGGCTGGGTAGCCGTGGGCGGCGGCAGCCCGGTCAGTGCTGCCCGGCGGCGGGGCGGGGAGCGAGAGAGGTGGGGGCGAGGGCGGCTCTTACTCCTCTGCTCTCCTCTCTTCCCTCCCTCTCGGTACCCCCGCCTCCGACCTTCGCCGCTGCCCCGCTGGGGAGTCGCGTCGTGGACCGGCCCGTCCCTTCGGAAGTGGCGAGGGGGGCCCGGACATGGAGACCCTCGTGCGTCCTGGGGCCAGCAAGCCTCCCACCGGGTAAGCTTCCCTGGACCCGGCCCGGCCCGGCCGCCGCTCGCCTCCACGGGCGAGAGCGGCTCAGGACAGCGACAGCGGCCGTGCTGGCCGGCGGGCCGCGGTGCCTTCCCTTCCCTCTCGGGGCAGCGGAGCCGCCGAGCTCAGAGCCGGCGCGCAGGTGTCGGCGCCCGGCCCGCTCTGAGCACAGCGCGGGGGAAGAGGGAGCGCGGCGAGGAGCAGGGGGCAGCAGCCGGTGAGCTGAGGTGCAGAAGGTCAAGTGCTCGCTTCGTCTTTGCCCGGCTGCCGGCGCTGCCCCTCCGGCTGCGAGACCGGAGAAGGGGCTCGGTTCGGGGATTATTCCTGTAGAGGGCTGTTCTGGACGGCGGGCAGCCGCCGCTTGCAGCTCCCGACCCGGGCCCCGGGGCTGGAAGCCGGGACACTGGCGGGGGTCGGGACCGACCGGTCCGGAGAAGGGGTCCGGGGGAGCCCCCACGGCCGCAGACTTTCCCGGCCGCCTGCCTGAGCGCCAGAACACAGCTGCCAAAAGCCTTTGAAAGGTTTATTCAGCTGTCCCAGCTGAGGATCCATCAGCCTTACCGCACGGCCGCGGCAGAGGAAGGGAAAGCGCTGCCAACCGCGAATTAGAAACGCCGAAATTTGTCCGAGGTTGGTGGATGACCGCAGTGCCGCCCGAGCACAGGGCACCTGCGGACACTGCTCCAAGTTCCTTCTGCCTCTGGTGACAGGCACCGCTCTCGCAGCGCTATTGCTAAATAGTAGTCAGCCCTAGTGGCCGAGTTTGGGGTTTTTCAAGAGAACAGACAAATAATATGCCAGCAGTGAATTTATTAGTCCGTTAATTAAACGACGAGGGCAGCAGCACACTGAGGTCCTAAGTGATCTCTTTTGTCAGAGGAGAAGCTGGGCAAGTTTTAAGAGCTGTTCTGTCTGCTTGCATCAATTTACTGCTCTACTTCACACTGTGTCTGCATGAACTGAAAGAGACTGTGATTGCTTCAGCTGCTTTATTTTTAGTTCTAATGTTTGTGTCATAAATTTATTTTCAACGAAGTAGGAAACAGCTTTAAAGCACATGTTAGTGGGCCACAGTAGTTTTCTTAAGTTTCGTTTCCTCAGTTTGTGTTTAATAGGGAACTTTCTAATGCCTAACACAGAAAGTAGTACAGGGAGGGGTGGCTGAAGATGCCGTTGCTCGTGCTGTGATACTGAAACGGTGTGTGCCGTGTTTCTTTGACTTGCAGTGCATGACATAGCTTGCTGCTCTTTTTTGTAAATAAAATGCTTAATTCCATTTGAAAATGAGCCTGTTTGATAATGACCTTTTAGGCTAACCTTCCAGGAAAAGCCGTAGATAGAAAGTGCCTCCCCCTCTCTGTATTTAGATAATATAATAATATAGCTGCTTTCTAAAATCCTGATGAAGAGGAGATCTATGGTGCCGGTTTACATGTGGAGTTTGAAGAGTAACTCAGATACAGTCCTGATTAATAATTTGTCTTGATTGCTAGGTATCCAAAGATTCATTAAATTTGCAGTGGCAACATGTGTCATTAGTGCATCTCAGAGATGAGCACTGGAGTCTGGGGGCATTTCTGAACAAAACTCCTGAATCCTTTGTAATCGGTTTCATCTGCGTAAACTTGTCCACAGGTAGACTTGGATGTCATATGGAGGAACAGAAATTACAGTTACTGCATTAACTTCATATTGGTCCTGACATGGCTCAAGGCAGTGAATCCAGTCGTAAAGTGCAGATGCACTTGTGACACTGTATCACAAAGTGTGCGGGTGCTAATCTGCTCTTGTGGAAGCTGATGGCAGCACTGTCATGTAAACCGAGGGGGGACTGCCTCTCTGTTTTAACTGAGCTCTGAATTTCACCCTTGAAATATTTCTTGTTGCCTTTTCTTCCAAGTCAGAGGTTCCCAGCCTGGATGTGTCTGTGCCGTTAGCAGGGGGCTTCACTAAGTAGTTCATAATTCCCTGAGTTGCTGACATTCATACTGGATGCCGGTGGATGTTTGGACCCTATTCAGATTTTAGTCACTCAATGACTAAATCTGCTAGGGTCAAGCAAGCGTGGCAAGAGGATAGCTTTGTCTGTCCTTTTTGGTTCCCATATTAATCCAAACGTGAGCTGCATCTATGGAGTCTGCCTGGGGACCTCTGGCTGTTAAGGCCGTTGTGACAAAAATACCTTCCTTTCATGGCAGAAGAAATGCTATACACGTCTCCAGCTTATTGATTGGGTTAGCTCACAGTTATGAAAGAGGTTAAAATGACCGCACCTTGACAACTTTTAACAAAATTTAGGCAGAGCTGTTTTGTCTCTATGTAAATCATTAACAGCAACATTTTGAGTTTCCCTTGTTAAACAGTGATTAAATTTAATGTATCGTTTCATTCCGAGTAGAGCAGCTCTGCTGTGCACGTACACAAATGAATTGACTCTGTGTGTTTCATGGCCAGGCTGCTTGTGGATCATACATTTAAAAGGAGGATACTAGTGTGGGCTTTTTGTTTTAAATGGCGAAGGAAAACTGCAGTTTGTACTGGTGTTGCAGGGGTTTCTCCATTTCTCAGTTTCAAAAACAATTGTAGACTTCAGCATCAAGAATTTTGGTATTACTAATTGCTAGGCATGAGTTTTGTAAAGACTCCATAATGCTTCATTTAATATTTTTTATGTTATGAAGGTGAATTTCAGACAATCAGTAGCATCAGCAGAAATTAGGATTTACTCTATAATCATGCAGCAGATGCTAAAATACAGAAATACACTTGTTTAAAAGCTGCTACCTTAGTGTCTTCATCTGTCCTTAGTTCATTAGGGAGAGCAGAGATAAGCTTCTCTGGGTGTCTTGGTTGCTTGCTTTTTTTTTACCATAATATGGCATAACAGGCTTGCATTGGTCATAAGTGGCACAGCAGCCTAAAGCCTAAAATGACAACTTACAGGATCACTTCTGTTCTGTTAGGAGTCTTGCAAAGAGCAGAGCATCTTCCTCTTTCGTTGAAGACACCTCCATCTCCCACAGAAGCTCGCAGTTTGTGGGTCCATCTCTGTCTGAGCACAGAAGAGCTTCCTCTGGAGTCTGGCAAATATGGGGAAAACCTTCATGTTAAATGGGAATGTATGAGGGCTTTCTTTAAGCAGGACTTTTATTTTCTGCACTTCAACTTCCCTCCCTATCTCACAGGGTCTTGTAGTACTAACAAATACATGCACACGTTAGCACACCTACTTTGGAGTGATTTACCTGCTGAATTGAGGTCACCCTGGAAGTCAGATAATGTGAAACATCAGTGATATTTACTTGCAGAACCTGGGAAAGCAACTCCCCAGGTACAGAGCAAGTTGCTCATCTCAACTTCCTGAAACCTTTTTTTGTTATTTTCTGCCTACTCCACATAGTTAAGAAGGTTACTTTGTGAAACTGCACATCCAGATTTTAAAAAAAGGAAATAAACAACCAAACCAATTTTTCTTGTGTTTAGGATTTTATTTCCTTGTCTCGAAAAGCCTGGAGGGCACTATTGTGCACAGAACATCCATGGGAATGTCTGTAGAACACTGGTTACATTGTACTCTATCTCACTTTTTTTTCAGATGTTGCAAGATAAAGGTCATAAAGAGCCAACAGTGTAATTAATTTTGAAATAACATTGGAAAACAGCAATTTGTATATGTTTCCTCTGTTTTGTATTTATATGAGATTTCTTTATAATGTGCAGAGTAGTGGATGGCAAAGGGTGATGACTGCAGTTAGAAATGTAGAGTAGCAATGTAGTAGAATCACAGAGTGGTTTGGGTTAAATGGGACCTTAAAGATCATCTCATTCCAACTCCCCTGCCATGGTCCACCTTACCCTAGACGAGGTTGCTCAAAGTCCTGTCCAACCTGGCCTTGAACATTTCCAGGGATGAGGTATCCATAGCTTCTCTGGGCAACCTGTTCCAGTGCCTCAGAACCTTCACATAAAGTATTGCTTCCGATATCTAACCTAAACCTATCCTCTTTTAACTTAAAACTGTTGCCACTTGCTTTATCCTTGCGTGGTACTAACTGTGAAGATTGCTGCCTTGACCACTTGCAAGACTGAAACTTCAATGCTTTTGTCATTGTCCTTCATGTTGTGTCCCTATTTGTGCCTGCACCTGTCCTGCAGAATGCAGTCAACAATTCTTATGTGCCCACCTGAGACAAGGAGCTCCCTTGTGATGCGCTTTTCTGGCACCACTGTCAACATTAGCCCTATCTTCCTCTCAGTGTGGGTCTGAACTATTTCTTTCTGTATCAGTGGAGAAACATCACATTAAATAAAACTCTGGTAAAAGTGACAGAAGAACTGTGCTTACTATTGCGTAGGGTAAAAAGGCAATTTTTACTGTGTTTTACACCTCCATGTGAATATAACTGTTGAGCTAATATACTGTAAGAGATTTATATTTCCTGTCATGGCCAGTATCTCAGATTTGCTAAAGCTAAGATACTAATTGTAGGAGTAGGCTAAATGGTGAGATAAATGCAATGCAATCGAGTCCTGACAGCTGTTCTTTCTGAATTCCAGCTTTCCATTTCTCATATTTACTTCTTTCTTTTTTTTTTTTTTTTTTTTTTTTTTTTTTTTTTTCCGTTCTTTCAGAAATCTCTTAGTCTGGTACCAGAGTAGAGGATGAAACAGAAGGCTTTGTAAAATCTCTTTCTTTTCTGGGCTGTCTAGAATACTCAGGATTTGTTTTGACTTTTGCCATCTCCCAGTGGTTTCCCATTATTTTCTTTCCCATGGATATCATTTATATTTTTTTATCTTGCTCTTTTATGCCACTCTTGCCACTGTTAGACGGAATTGAACTTTCTCTTTCCTACTGTCACCTGCCTTAGTTCGTCATGTTCCCTTGGAATTAGAGATTCTTTTTTTTTTTGCAGGTTTTGCTCCTGTAAACTTACCTCTTGGTCAAAATGCTAGTCTTCATGGAATCATTTCACTGCTCCTCAGGAGGTAGCCCTACATTTTGCTAGGGCAGATTTTACTTACCACCCCATCTGGGCTGGCTGCACCAATTTCACCAATTTCAGGATACTGCACTAGAGAAGGGGGGGATTAATTACAGTTTTGAGCACTCTCATTGGCACACCTTTAGATAATGCTGACCATTAAAGAAAATCAATTCCCTAAACATTTATATTGAAGTCAGTTCAGTAAATACATGGCTGCTTTGTTTTAGTTAATTTTGCTGGAGAAGGGGTATATTGCTTTTTACCCAGTAATACAGACCACATTGTGTGATTACGGTCAGAATTAATGGATTATTTATTTTTGGCTTTCAAAGAAACAAGAGCTCTTTGGAATATGTATTTATTTTTAAACACCTGTCTTCGTGTAGACTTAGGTTGTCAGAGGCTTGAATTATCTTACAAGCATTTATGAAGATTCCTAACAATATTAATTTAGGCTAAAGAAGTACATGTAGGAGACTCCATATTATTTATAGAGGCGCAAGGTGTGAACACGTTTACATGACCAGCTCCAAAAGCAGCCAGGAGGCCTGTGTCAGAGTTAGGGAAATGCCTCACTTCTCCTGAATGACAATTCAGTGCCTTAACAAGTATTCCCCTGTGCCTGGCCTTTAGTTACTCCGTTAGCATCAGCAAACTCTTGATTTTCTGGCAACGACTGCATTCTGTATACTGCAGCTTTTTGTGTTGCTCTGGTCTTGTGATTTCCATGAAAATTGACAGTTTTCACACTTTAATGTTGCTTCTAAGAGATTGAAGGGCCTTTAGAAATCGTTTTTTCCATAGTGGGTTAAGCCAGCTCCCAGCATTAGAAACTGGGAATGGGAAACTTAAAACTTGTGTTTTAAAACTTAAAATCTGTGTTTCCATCTTAAAATCTGTGTTTCCTGAAATTATGAATTAAGGATCTTTTAAAAATAGCTGCATTTCCAGCTAATAGAAATTAAACCTTTATTAATATATTAATCCTCTTAATTTTCCAGAGTTGTTAGTTTCCCAGGCTGCTAATCATTAAGTAAAAGATGTTGGGAATACTGTATTGTTGTCATAGTTTCAGCATGAGTGTCGCTGATGCGCCAGGGACTTAACCCATGCCAAGGAGTGAGTCACAAAGCTGTGTAGCAGGGCTGTGCTGCTATAGTGCCGACACAAAACATCTCATACCCGCTTTAGTCCCCTTGCACCAGAAACAATGTCTTTTCAGTTTCATTAATCCCCTAGATAACGAGCCGCCTCAAGTGTTGTGCATTTGTGCAGACTAGTTGTCATAATCACAGAAATAAGAAAATGGACTGAGAAGGTTTTCTCTGTTCATGTTACTTTGTTCTTACTATAGCTTCCAGATTCAGAGGATCTATGGGACAAAAAATTTAATTTGTTATTCCTGACCCTGTAAATTCTAATACTTGCATGTTAAGCTGTATTTTGTGTGTTCCTTGGGATGTGTTGAATGTAAGAGAGTTGGCAGTCTCCTTGGACAGTTTCAGTTATGAAATGTGAGTTAGAAAGCTTCCTCTAGTATTCAGAAAATGATACGACACAGATTTTTGTTTTGTTTTTGTTTTGGAAGGTTTTTTACATCATTAAAGCACATAGGAAAGGTAAAAATTAAGTGGCACAGGCTGGCCTGAGGTACTTGCAGATTTGCAGTAGACAGACAGCATTTTCTGGTTTGGTTCTTTGCTCTCCAGTATCTTGTTTTATTAAAGCTGGTTGACCTGTGCACAAGTATTCGAGGTGGTCTGTGAGTTGTTCTGCCTCTCTCTCCATGTTGCTGTGTTGTATGCAAAGTGGAACAACTCAACAAGGTGTGATGGAGAGTCCCTCACCCAAGTAATCAGGAGCCAGGTAATTAGGTAGATCTTGTACAGAAAACCCACATTCAAGGACATACTTGGCACAGGAAGGGCTGAGGATTAAACCTAGCTTTTATTACATTGAATTGCCAGGACCACGGAAAACCCTGCAGTCTGGGGTCCTCCTTTTTACTTAAAGCCAGACAGATGTAAGCCTCGGTATTCCTGAAGCTGTTGTGTTGGCGTTTCTGTATCAAGTTCTTATTAGTGACTCCAAGGCTAGAGAAAATATGGTCTTTCTGAGCCATGTTGGTTTTGTGGTGCTAACAGTGAAAACTTTACTCAACAAAATAAACAAGGTGCAAAGTCATCCCTCTAGCATGGACCTTGAGCAAGAAAATTACATTTTGTACTGTCAATGTTCTAAATATAGCCATAACAGAACAACAGCAAGTAGCAATCCAAAAGTACTTAATCAGATAAGTGTTACTTAACGTTTTTACCAAGGGTGACTAACAAGAAGTACAATTCTCTGTTTGCCGTGCTTGCTTTCCTTTCCTGTGTGTTGGGTTTTATTTATATAAATGCATGCTTATCTGATCAACCGTTACTGAGATTTTATTTTGGAGTTGAGCCAAAAGGGCAGAACTGTTCTTTTTCAAGGGTTAATGTTTTATTTGGTCGGTTGGGGTTAGTTTTGTTTGTTTGTTTTTTAAGACCACACAAATACATAGCGATTTAAAACAGAGAACATTAATGGTTAATAGTCAATGAGATGCTTTCTGAATTTTCAAGTGCCTGAGTATGAATGCACCATTGATGGTCAGCTGTTGCCATCTCTCAGGTTGTTCTTCCTAGTCTGCTGGTCTATGTTTTCTCTGAAAAGGTAGGGTTTTTTTCTGGGGGGGGGGCAAGATACTTCTTCTTGATATTTGTGTTGGGGAGATAGGGTGATGATGGCTTGAGCAGGAGTTTTCCTCTGAGGCTGTCTGAAGGTGTCCATGCTGTAACGTACATAAGATCCCCCAGCTTCAGAATCATCTCGGTCAAAGCCGACTTCTCCAGGTACATGAGAGGAAAGCTCTGTTTTATATTATTTAGGTTACTTTTGTTTTAGAAGCTTGTCTCTTCCTTTCTGCCCAACACATCCCACAGTAGGCATTCTCCAGTGCTCGACCTGGAGGTCTGTTGAGCACTATGGCAGCAGCTTTCTGAAGTAAGAGAAAATAAAACTAGTGAATTCTGTTCAAGACCCTTTAAAATACTCACCTTTTATTTTTCTTGCATAGAGTTATGTTGTGGCATTATAAAAAAATACTTTTTCCCTGCTTTGATAGGTTCCAAAAAGATAAATAAAAAATCCAAGTTATTTTACAATAAAACATAATATTTCTTTTTTTCATTTTTTCTTCCGTGCTTCAATGGCTTTTCTTTCTGCATTTTTCTTTTTATGTTTGAGGTTGGTATCTTGCAGCAAAAATACTACCTAGATAAATATATCAAGCATGGCATATCTGATCTTATTGTGCACAAGACATGTATTTCCCCTGCATTTTGTCTGAATTTGCCACGGAGGGAGTCTCCAAAATCAATAAACAGTTTCAGACAATTGGAAGACAAAAATGTTCTCCGTGCTTGTCTTCGATCTCTGCTCTTGTGACAGCACTTTATTTCTGAACATCACAACAATAGTTCAGGGTATTGACAAGTGAATATCTTGTTGCGAATCCAGATTCCTTCTGTTTCTTTTTGTGGTTTTGAGTTTGATTTTATTTCTCTGTTTTCTTTTGAATAACTTCTCATGGTACTTTTGGTACTAAGCCTATACTTTTATGGATACCAAATAAATTACTGCTGAGTTCCCTGGGGGTATAGCTCATGTTTCAGCATCAGCACAGTTTTCTCTACTCTAATGGGGCTCGTGGTGTTGCTCATGGTCATCCTGATGAATGCGCCCTGCTAGGACAGGGCTTTCTTGGGAAAGAGGCCAGCTTTGGCTTCTGCCCTGATTAAAATCTTAGTACTGTGACACCTTCAGGTGCTCCTGACTCTACAAATTCATTAAACACAGCTACAAATAGGTGAGATCATGTTGCTGAATTGCCAGTGTTGTAATTACCAGTTATTTATTTTGGTTGCTTTTAATTATCCATGTTTCTTTGCCTGTGCTAAACTGGAGAGTCACTTGTCACCTTAGCAACACAGAGCAACATTGTGTGCTAAAATAATGTTACGACATCAGACACGTGTAAACTTGCGGTTTTTGAGACCTGCGGTCTTTTTACTGTCTTGTTTTATGGCTCCTTAATGTCTGCAGCAGCAGCTTCATTCCTGGGTAGGGACTTGTTCAGGCGGGGACAAACTGGGACCATTTTCTGTCTTCAGTGAGTCCTTTCATTTACTCAGGGAAGCTATGGATTCTCTGGCACTGGGCTGTACATCATAGTAGACTTGCAAGAGACCAGGCCAACCTGGGGATGATGGAGAAAAACCAGAGTTTGTCAGGAAATCATTCTCCAAATCCATCAGGTCTTTTGTAAACCAGAAGATATTTTTACTCCTGTGTTTGTATTACTAAATCAAGGATTGCTATCTTCAAATCAAGTCTGTTATTCCTGACTATAATATGCTAATGTAAAATTACTTTTTATTAAACCTAGCTTTTCCACTGTATCTGTGTGTGATGGATAAGAGAGTCCAGAATCAAACTTTAAATTTAAATAGAAAAGATTCACCTTTTACATCAGTAATTAACAAGAACAGAATTTTATCTTAAATTCGGAGATTTGTGGATTTTCCAAATTACTGTGTATGTAGGAGAAGGATAAAAACTTATAATGCAGTTTTAAGTAATCGATTTAATTGGCCGTTTTTTTCTCTTCATCTCAAGTCTTGTAGATTTTAGCAACTTCGTAAAACTATCCAGAAAGAGACTACATAAGCACAGCCCTGGAACTGTATGTTGATGATTCAACCATGTCATGGTGACAGTAAAGTTGCTTTTTCCCCTAACTTCTAAGCGAATAGTGTTGCTTGAATTCCTTGCCCCACTCTGAGACAGATTTGTGAGAAACAACAGAATACACTCCTAAATGAGCAGTTAGTTATTCTGCAACTAATACTTCCTCAGTTTTCAACTTCACAGGCATTAGGAAACATTACTCTTCTAAAGAACATTGATTATAGTTTTCGCCAAGAATTCTTTCTAAAGAAGACAAATTGTGAATTTTGGAACATTTAAATATCAGCTGTTATTTTATTTCTTTGCTTTTAGTAGTTCTGTTTCACAAATAATAAACAATGTCTCAGGGGATAGTAGCATTTCATGCCAAGATCAAAATACAGGGTCTTCCCGCTCCTGCTCAAATGTAGTTTCTTTCTAATTTTTTTAAGGTTTGCTATCCTCCAGCCTCATATAAGATAAATCAGGGATTTAATTTTTTTTAGAAGCTGTTTTTTTGTTTGTTTGTCTGGCCGTTTTGTTTTGTTGTGTTTTTCTACTTTTTTCTTAAAATTTATTTTTATTATATTTTTTTAAGGCCGATAGTGTAGTATCATGCAAAATTACTAATTCAGGGAAACAGACTCAGTCTGTCTCCACAGTCTGTTGTACTCTGTTGGGACAGTGAGAGAATCTGCTTGCAGTTCCCAGAGAACGAAGAGCAGCAAAAGCACTGGCTAATTGTTTAATGCAATATTGGAAAGAGGACTTTGATCAGCTGCTCTGAAGCAGCTTGAACTTACTTGACCTGTTTAGCATGGAGAAGACCAGGCATGGCTACACTCCCACAGCCTTAATATTCAGTTCTTCAGCTGAAGGGCCCTGTGCAGCTTGGTTTTTCTATGCTTCATTTGCCAGGCTGAGGTGTGCAACTCCCAAGCAGTTTGGCTGAAATCTTTGGGTCTGCTCCTGCATCAAACAGGTGTGAGAGACCAGCGTGGTCTTCAACTGGGGCAGATTAGTGAAATACATATGGATGCACACTGATCTTGTTGCTTAACTGGGAGTCAGGTTTATATTTTATGTTAAAATAACAAAAATTTTGTATCTCACTATAAAAGGAAGTGGGCTAGTGTTAGTTAAAGATAGGTGAGTGCAGTCCCTATATTCTCCTGTATTCTTCTTCTGTGGTTACTTTTCTTTATTTACATGATGGTAAACTTCAAGTTCCATCTTTCCACTACTATTTTATGGCTGAGGACCACTTGGGTGCTAACAACATATTGTTCGTACTGGTTAAGGATAAGGAAGTCACTTGTTTCTGTTGTCACTTGCTCTTTTTGCAAGACCAGATATTGCTGTTTTTTTGAAAAGCCCGCTGATTGTCTTGCCATTGTGCTAGTCTTATTTAAATGAGTACTGCTCATCTATATAGTTGTTGATTGTTTATGACTGTATATTATCAAATTAACTGTAGTTATTTTGGAATGAAATCTCTTTGCATTCAAGTGGTTAAATATCATACTTTCTCCTATTGAGATCTAGGTCTACTGAAAATATTTTACACATATAAAACTGCCTGAAGTATAAAACGTGTTTATACAGATACCATGGATTTCTTGCCATAGAAAGCACCGTAAATTCCCCATGCTGCTTCATTTTCATAAGAGGTTACTTGGAAAGAAATACTGCTTGTGATGCATTGCCAATTATTTATATCCTAATTTGCTACCTGAGAATAATTTCAGATTTTTAAATTCAGTTTGATATTGAAGTGATAGGAAAAACTGGTCTTAAATTATTTCATACTTTACAGTTTAGTTTTAATTTACCTGGGGAGAAACTGGCAACACTGACTTTTTTTTATTATTTTTTTTTGCTTGTGGGATGCTTAACTTAGTGTATATATGAAGAGTTTTTAGTCATTATTTTTTAATGTAAATTTCCACTTACCTGTATTGTTAAAGGACAAACAATTTGTTCTCTAAATAAAATATTAAGCAAGTGGTCTCTGTGTGCAAAACTTAGGTGCCAGATTTGAATAGGAGGCCACATACAATGCTCAGGAGGAGAGAGCTTTCTCCTCCATTTGAGAGGACATGCACATCAGCCTTCAGTACAGATCAACCCTTCAATGAGTGATCCAAACTACTGGAAAGGGGGAATATATTCTCTTGCTTCACTTTTAGAGATTATCTTTAGTACTTCAAACTTCTGGTTAATTGTGAAGAAATAATCTAGACTATGCATTTTCGTTTTTCTTTTTCTTTTTTTTTTTTTTTTTGAATGAGCAGATGGTAACAAATATGTCACGAGCATGAGGACTGAATTTTCCCTCCCAGCTTGGCCAGAAAGTGTAGGCAGAGTTACTTGAGAAAACATAACGTAGAAGCTCAGATTGCAAAGAAACCCCTCATGCCCCGTTTTACACCTGGCTATATCTGTACAACAGTATTCAAATATTTATAAATCTTTTCACAAGCATTGTTTA
Source organism: Serilophus lunatus (assembly GCA_013399895.1). Taxonomy (NCBI): domain Eukaryota; kingdom Metazoa; phylum Chordata; class Aves; order Passeriformes; family Eurylaimidae; genus Serilophus; species Serilophus lunatus. The sequence goes on from VXBA01001196.1 coordinate 57,821, forward strand.
TTTGAAGACAAAACCTCAAATCTGCATTAAGGTGCCTATACCAAGCATTATTTACTGCTAAAAGCTCAGAACTCCCTAGAGAGACTTCTCAAATTTCTATGCTGCTGCTTAATTTTACAGAGGAAACCACCACTGCAGGAGAAAAAAACCTGTAAATTGAGTGGCATTTAGTTAAGATATTAAAAATAGTATGATCTTATCTTCCAGCAACCAGGTAGTTTTTCTTACAAAATTGGAGGAATTGGACACTTCATATTCCTTTGTGCCTTCTAGGTGTCTGTTGATTTATTCCATAGCGCTTATCAAAGAAAAGATCTCAATTCTTCAGAATTAAATTATGTAGGCATACAGAGGTTCACACAGGAGCTATTTTGGAGACTTCTTAGTGTGATGTTTGTGAGTAGTACACGTGCTTGGGAAGGATTAGGGTGTAGATGCCCATGGATAGCTCTGGTCCTTGCATACAGCTTGTCTCGACAGCAAGCCTCCTTACGGATGGGTAGCACAAGGGAGAACAAGCACATGGCACTGGTTTGTTTTACTGATCATAAAAAGAAATAGATTCTTTTTTCATCCTGCTGATTTGGTAGGCTCTCTTGGCATTTAAAAGGAAATGTGTGACTATTTTAGGAATCTTTGAAAATGGTACCATATCTATGAATTAATGTGTTCATATATCTCACTGAGCTGTGGATGGAAGACCCAAAACTGTGGTTTAGGCAACATATGTGGATTAATATTGGAAATAAATGCTACTTTATAGGACCTTGCTTCTGGAGCCAGCATGTCCACTGTATCATAAAGCTGTGCTATCCCTTCCAGAATTATTCTGCAATCTATTTACTTCAAACAGATTTTGCAGTCGTGGCTTGATTTATGAAGATAATGATGTGACAGATAATGTAAATTTATAGATTATAAAATTTGGGAAACCAAGTGTTCCTCAATGAAACTCTCTTTATATAGGAGGGTGGTATTGTTGTGTTCCTCAAAATGCATACGAGGAAGATGAGGACTGAGGGTTATCATTTTTATTGCTGCACAGTAGGGTGCAGCCATGTCGACATCTGATGAATACTCAAAATTGCCTGAAATTTTATATTAGCTTGTGTAGCATAGTGAGTGTGTTTCTGTGGTTTGGCAATGGAGCCTGCAGATTTCACAAGTGGTGGAGTTTGGGTCTTCGTGTTTGGGGTTTTTTTTAAATTGTCAGAAAGCATGTGTAGGTTCCTGGGAGCTCAGAGTAAATAGATCTCACTTGGAGAAAGCACTTGGCAAAAATAGAACTGTCCCCTGACAGCAAAGTCCATTCCTCCTGGCTTTTTTGTTAGAAACTTGCTAGAGAGAATTATAATTTTGTGGCATGAAAAGAGAACCACATACTTGAACTTGTATCTGGAGTAAAGTTATTTCTGCTTGGGTGCTGCATTATAAAAGCATTGGAAGGAGCTCCCTGTGCCATGGCTTATCTGACAGCCATGTTCTGCTTGGTCTTGTGTTCTTTGGTCCTTTCAGGTCTTGTTTGCAAACCTGTATCTTGGCAGAGCTGTGACTCTCCCGGTAAGCTTCAAGCAGCGCTTTGGTGTTCTCGTTGCCCTTAACACTGAAACTTGCCCAGAGTCACAAACCGAGCAGACCCAGGGAGTGTGTCTAAAGACACAGCTGGGCATATGGTAAAGGAAAGTTTTAGAAGTCTACAACTATGTAAATTGCTTTCCTTAAGCCATGTGTTTTTTATTTGTTTCCCTGACACCTTTTGCTTCTATCTGCTGTGTTCCTTCACTGGGAGTTCCTGTGCTGCACTAAAAAAGAGGGGGAAAATGTTTTTCATGAAATAACTAGGTAACTTGTGCAGGCAGAGCAATAATCATAAAGTTTTACCTGTTTAGATATAAATTTTACAACCAGTGTGTTATAAGAAACACCTAAACCCCACAGATTTAGTTTTATAGGTAGGATTTAGGGAAGAATAAAATTACTCATTTTTCTAATTTCAGCTATTTTCAAGCTTAGACAATATGAGTGTATTCTGCTACACAGCTTTGGAATTACATAAAACTGATAACAAGCCATTTGACCTCTGGTTACTGATCTAAATATTACCATCAATTAATTTACGATGTGTAACTATGTCTCTGTGTTTAAATCAGTCTGTAATTCATAATGTCTCATATTTATTAGTTTGAATAAAGAAATATATTAGAACAATATTTCAATGAACACTGAAATGAGAGAACTATGTGATAATTCACATATTTTTTACAGAAAAAATGTCCTTTTTAAATAGCATATAATATTTCATTGCATTAAATTATTTTTGTCACAAAGAGGTATTTGAATGTACGCTGTCGCAGTGTGCCAAAATTTGTATATACGGATTGAGTAAATGGAATTCTATTGTTTTAGTACTTCAGTATATTACTCTTGTCACCCCATCTCAAAACTTCTGAATAATCAAAACAAGTGAATACTGTGTAACTTTATGATATGGTTATATAAGTCATGAAGTTTAGTTCTAGTAATGGAAAGAAATGTAATATACAAAGAACAGGGACTTTTTTATCTATAAAACCAACTTATTCTTGCATGAAAATTCAGAACTTTATTGGTAGCACTTTCAGCTTTGCTGGAAAATTAATGTTTTAATAACTGTATCCACTTTTGAAAAAAGTACACTTGTGGAAATACGTGATTTTTCACTTTATACCACAAAAATATATGTCATATCTTTCATGTTTTGATTTCTTAGGGAAGAAATTCTAATTTAAATAAACTGCAGCAAGTTACTTCTTATGGAAAGGGGAAGGTAAAAATGATTTTTTTTTCTTACAGATTAACTTTTAACATGCAGAGCTTTTTTTCCCATTTCAAATCTTTCCTGAAATGATCAAATCAAAAAGACTTTTTGTTTTATGCTTTTGATTTATTTGACTGAGTTTTATTTACTTACTTAATCTGAACCGTGTCTCTTCCTTATCGTGTAAAGTCGCTTACTGTTTCTAAATATACCCGTGTATTTTAAAGAAGCAAAGCTGTGCGTGAGTACGACCCATTCAGAGCGGGGTTGTGGGGTAGGGAGGGACCTGCCAGTAACCCGAGAGCAAGAGCAGATGCTAAATTAGCAGCTGGATCGTTAGTAACAACTTCACAAATGTCTGCTGGGAAATGATCTTCTTTGAGAGCATGTAGTGTGGGTGTGTGGGTTATTCAGAGTTTCTAGCATCTAGTTGCACTTTACCCATGACTCAAAGGAAAGTCATGGAGCCATGAGGATTTTGATTTGTGATGTGACTGGCAACTTTTTTTCATTGAAAATATAGGCTGCAACTGTAAATTGTCATTATTGTGTAGCCTTTTTTATTAAGATGTGCAATTGGAAAATGACTATAATGAGAAGGAGTTTGCTGGCAGTATTTAGGTACAGACATAAATGAAAGCACTAAAAGATCTGTGGAAAAACAAATAGTACTATAAGAGCACCATTAATAATCCCAAGGATATATTCTGTTTCCACCTTTAACATAAATATTTATCGACCATTAACTGTAGTCAGAAGTAGTTGAGATTGCAAATGTGTAAGACCCTAAATTGTGACCAGGGACTATTAAATGATGTGTGTTAAGTGATAGCCAACCAGGAAAACACAAATAAATAAAAAATCATGAAGAAAAAAGATAAATGAAAGCTGTAAGACAAGTGCTGAGGAGACTTTATACCTTCTTTATACCTTAAGCCAGTAATTATGTAAATATGTTCTCTACAAGTCACTCTCTCTCCATATTGAAGAGCATGTTTGTCTCTTTTTTTTAAGCTTATCAGTTTGGTGCAAGTCGTTCAATTTTCTAATGCACAGGTGCAAAAATGGCACAGACAGATGGAAACATGATAGATGCATGCCATGGTCCTAATGTCACCAAAAGGTTTTGCCTTTTGGTTGGTTTTTTTTATTGATCAGAGAAAGAAGCCTTGTTGTGGAAGGAAAAAAAGCCTTCCAGCTGACTAGTGTGACTCTATCTATGACAGCCTTGTCATTGGCAGGAAAATAGTCAACAAAATGAGTCTGTGATGTTCCAAGGCAGTTTGACTATGAGCAAACACTCCCTCAAAAAAACTAAACAAAAAAATCCCCAGGTGGACCCCTTCCAAACTCATGTCTGGACACCCACACAGCAGTGATTTAGCATATGAAGGTGCTGTATCCTGTTCAGTTATCCTCCTCTGGTAATTGCGCTCCAGTACGTTGTCTGAAGGTCAGTCAAAAGTTAAGGCTTTGGAGCTGACAGTGAGGTTTTCAGTTAGATGTCAGAAAGGGGTCCACGGATCATAAAGATGGTTCTGATAGAACCCTCCTCGTAGACACAAACTTTTTGGCTATTTAGAAAGGAATGCACGAAAAGTCTGTACAGTTCAGACTTCGGTATTCTGGGGAAGATGAAGAAGAAACTTTTAAACATCTGTTTTCTTTTGAGAATCCTTTGCTGTTCAACAACCTGGCAACTAGATTAGATTTTGCCTCCATTTTCTTCCTTCAGAATTAAGCATCCGTGTGAAAGAAGGAAGAAGATACGGTCAGTGGGCTTCCGTGTGAGTACAGAAGTGTCCTCCTCTCCCCTCTCCCAAAAAAAGTATAGCCAGTTTTGGTTTGTGTACTGGTTACCTATATTAACCTGAATATGGAAAAAATTTGACTTCATATAACATGTCAAAAAAAAAAAGCAGATATGTTATTTTTATTTGGATGTGTATGTGTAAATAGACGCAACATTGTCAAATCTTAGTTAATATGCTAAAGCCTTGGTAGAATAGTACATATCTTGGAAGACTATATAATGTTACCCAATTCCAAGTACAAGCATGGAGGCGGTTTTATTTTGGGAAGGAAAAAAAAAAGAAGTTACTCTCCAGTAGGTTTCTTTTTCAAGGAAATTAAGAAGTGTGATTCTTTAGTTGCCTTTTGGCAAGGAATTGCTTTTCCATCTTTGTACACATGGCCATAACTTATTGTAAATGAAAAAACAGAGTAGTTTAGTGTAAATGTTCCAGACAGTACACCCCATTCTAGTGAGGATTTAAAAATGTTCTACTGCATAGCTGGTGTGCTTGTTGAGACTGCTGTTTCGAAGCAGGTGGGGTAGAGAAGGGAGAGAGTGAGTCACTTCTTTGTGATCACCCTACAAGAACAGCTACAAGTTTGGTGTTTGGGATATTTTTAAATTTTTTTAAAAAATTGTCATATAATACTTTTTTAAAATGAAATTAGTGTCTCCCCCATATAGCAGTTTACTGTGAGCTTTTGTCACTAGAAAAGAAGATTCTTTGGAGTGACACTAATGCTCAGAGAGAAGCTGGACTAACTGCATACAGTTGTATAGTTTGGCCGGTTCATTTTGTGGTTTTGAACCTTGTAGTATTTTTCTAAGTAACAGTTCTATGTAGTTTTCTTTTATATACACTTCCATGCTTTAAACCAAAACAAAAAATATACTTCGTATTACTGTCTAAAATCTTGTAGCTAGTAAAATGATCATTGCTGCCTTGATTTGTACCTTCAGTCTTGTACATGGCATATTACTTTTCAAGCTTTGAGTAGTAGCTGCTTTTTTATTTCCGGTGTTTAATGTCAGGTCTAACTAAGAGAATATACTGCGTGATGTCTCTGCATGTGTGACTCTGTATTTCAAAATTTTATTTGACTCTGATCACTTTCCTGAAGACAACACTTCTCCAACATACTGTACCATTTATCTGACAATTACATTTCCTTCATAAACAGCACTTAGGTATTCAAGATCTATTTGGTCTAATTCTCCTCGACTCCCTTATTGAGGCATGCCGGTGTGCCTCATTTTCTAGAGCTCCCTAATATCATGGATGGTGTATGGTAACTGCATCATGAATGACCTCTGAAGTTCCAGATCATTCTCATGTAATTTTGTGGCAGAGTACTGTTCAAAGCATGTCTAGGGAAGACACCGGCCATAAGCTTCACTCTTTGCAAATTTAAGCTAATTTATATATTTGTAAATGAGAAGTATTTCAGTCTAAATTGGTGATTTGAGAGACAGTAGCCACTGCTTTTTATGAGATGTGAACCTTTAACAAAGCATTTTAATACAAATTTCATAGTAATTTTTGAAAAACCCTATTAATGCAGAGAAAATCTTTATAATTTATTATAATTAAGTATCTCTGGGGATTGTGGGAGCTAGCCTGGAAGGGCTAGCCAGTTTGAAGCTTTGGACTTCAACTCTGAGCTTGTGAGGTCAGTTAAGGTGTCTGCAGGACAGATCTGTTAAGATCATGAAGGCATGAATTTAAACAGCACTTGGGATTAAACTGTTTGCCCAGATGTATGCATATTCTGTCAAATTTTATATCCTTTGAAACTGTGGTAAAAACAGACTCCTCTTTGGAAGTGGCTGATTGAAGTAAAGTCTGTGGATTTTTATGTAAAGACCCAGAGGCTGCTTCAGTGATGCATCTTCTGGAAGAGCAGCAGCACAGAAATCACAGCATATGTGTGGTTTGATGCCTCCTGTATCCTTACTCTAGTTTCCGAGCTGCTGCAAAACTTGTACCTCAGGTGCAAGTTAGAGCAGCCCCACAATACACCTTATTTGTATATCCAAACTTTGTATATACCATTTTTTTAATTTTTTTTTTCCAGCAAGCCATTTGTGTTGGATTTGCAGTGGGAAATTTCTTCCCTTAGTATATGGCCTAACATAATTTATAAAACTTCTTTGCAAATCAGAATTACTAGACTCGAAAGTGAAGTCAGTTCATGTCCGTATGACAGGTAAATTCTGCAAACGCAGGTGCAGCAGCAAATATCCTGACAGTGTTAACCCAGGTCCTGCATAAAGAATGTGTTTCTGTGTCTATATGGCATCTTAACTGGTTGAGAGTGGGACACGGGTGATGCAGTTTTATTACACAGTTCTGAGACTGAAAGGCTAAATTAAAATACAACAAATAAAATCAAAATTCAGTCCAGTCCACCACTGCAATGAAAACGGAGGAACAGTTGCTCATACTGCATGTCTTTTGCTTTTTGTGTTGCTTTCATTACAGTATTATCCCAGGCCCTGACCATACAGTGGACATTGGTAGCAGATGAGCAAAGTTGATGGTTCTTGGCATTAATAATCACAGTGGATTTTTCCAACAGATACAGCTGTTGGGAAATATGGTTTAGGCGTTCAGACAAAATCCTTCTGGTTTTTTAACCCATGTGAATGGAGGTGTTGAAAACTGAAGTGAAAAATAGAGGGTTTATGTTATCTCTGAGTTCTGTTTGGGTTTCTGTGGCATGGGACAAAGAGCCTTGGTGAGCAGAAAAGGTATTAAGAAATGCTTGTTATTAAGAAATGCTTGTTAAAGGACTGTAGTGGTTTGACCTGAGCCAGATGCCAGGGACCCACTAAAGCCAATCTCACTCACCCCTGCAAATGGTAGAGGAGAGAAAATATAACAAAGGGCTTCATGAGTTAAGGACCATAGAAGATTCCTCACTGATCACTGTCGCAGGTAAGACAGACTCCATGGGAATATTAATTAAATTTATTACTAACAAGATTGGAGCTCAAGAAGCTTAAGTCACCTTTCCCCCCACCCCCTCTTTCTCCATGTTCAACCTCCTCTCCCCCAGCGGTGCAGAGAGAAAGGGAATGGGGATTATGGTCAACTGTTGTTTTCTGCCACTGCTTAGGGAGAGGAGTCCTTCCCCTGCATCTCATGGGGTCCCTCCCACAGGAGACAGTTCTTCACAAACTTCTCTAGGGTGAGTCCCTCCTGCAGGAGACAGTCCATGAATGGCTTCAGTGAGAGTTCATCCTATTGGGGCAACAGCTCTTCAGACACTGCTGCCACATGGGTCACTTTGACACTGGATCAAGTCCTTCAGGTACAGGCTGCTCCAGCTTGGGTCCCTGACAGGCCACAAGTCCTACTAGGAAATCCTGCTTCAGTGTGGGCTCCTCCACAGGCTGCAAGTGGATCTCTGCCCTCCTGTGGTCCTCCATGGGCTGCAGGGACACAGCTGCTCCACCATGTTCTTCACCATAGGCTGCTGAGGAGCCTCAGCTCTGCCACCTTCCCCTTCCCCTTCTCCTTCCCCTTCTCCACTGACCTTCGTGTCTGCATTGTTATTCCCATGTTCTCACTCTGCTCTTCTCCAGAGGCCATCTTCATCTGATCATTTTTCTTCCCTCTTCCTTCTTAAATATGTTACCACAGAGGAGTTACTATCACTCCTGATTGCCCTGGCCATGGTCAGCAGTGGGCCCAGCCTGTGCTGGACATGGGGAAAACTTCCAGCAGCTTCTCAAAGAAGCCTCCCCTATGGCCTCCTACACCGCTACCAAAACCTGGCCACAGAAAACCCCATACAAAGGTCTGATCAGTATGGGAGCCTCTGCAGATACTCTCTTCTTAAGGGTGTTTCACTGAGCGTTTTAGTACAGATGCAGTATGATGTAGCATTTGTCCTCCACCCCTGCTCCTCTTAATATATTTCATACCCTTTCAAGTCTGCTTTGTCCACTATGTTTCTCCTGCTGGCTGCACCTACTACCTCTCAAGCTACTTACTGTCCTGCTTTTTTGCTGAGGTGAGTGTTTGTCAGGCTGCACCCTGCCAAGTTGCTGCTTTGACTCCGTTGCTTAATAGGAAAGCCCATAAATGCTTGTTCCAAACCACTAGGCCAGGTAGGTACATGTGCCTCTGTGCTCAGCAGGCAGGTGTAAAAAGAGTCTGCTTCTGTGTGTTGGATTATTCTTGGCCAAAGTTTTTCTAAGATAACACAGGTGCTGCCACATAAAAACCCACTTCAGAGGGGAGGATGTGAGCAGGTTTTGAAAGAAATGGCATAAATAAGGCAAATCCAGTGCATTTCTGTGGCATTGCGATCCCATGAAACCTGCCCAGAAGAAAACCTAGCTTGTGGAGGGATTGATTCATGCTGTGTAAACTGAGTTTTGGCTCTGGGAAAGGATTCCTTTTTTCTTTTTTTTTTTTTTTTNTTTGTGTGGGTGTAGTTGTGTTGGGGAGTGAGAGGTTTAGGAGTGGGTGTATTTCCCTTTCATATCCTTGCTGACTGCACATAGAGGAGCTGTTGTAATTTAGCTACCAAAGACTCATTGATTTGCTGCTGCGAATGTAAGTCCAAGATGAAGAAAAGCAAAACAATGCTCTGGTCCTGCTACAGAAGTGGTTTCTCTTTCATTGCCCTAGGAGGATAAATGAAGGAGACATTACACTTAATACATTGAATTAGGTGGCTGTTTGGAGTGATTTCAGGCAAAACTCTCCCCAGGTAGATCACATGGTGTGTTGTATCTACCTGAAAGTGAAAATGCCATTATAGACTAAGTGTCATAAATACTTGACTTCATATAGAAAAGAAAGGTAGCATAACTGTCTGGATTTGATTTTTTAAGAAACGCACAGTGATACACACAACGTAACAAAAGAAGGAAAAAAAGCAAATCAGTCTTTCTACTTTTTCACCCACATTTTTGTTGTAATTTTCTGCTTTCAGATTCATACTGCTTTTTGTGCAAGTTCCTCTAATAGATAAGTAGGTGCTAACACGTACGTTTGTGCTGACGTACAGTGGTGAGGGCGTGAAGGGAGATGTACAGAAGCAGGCTGCTGCTTTCAATAACTCCTGTACTTTGTACATCTTAGATCCTCAAAGTACATGGGATTTTGATTTGACTGGAAAGGGTAGTCAAAAGGAGAGAATTTACAAGTAGTGTCACTTGCTGGTCTTGATTTGACAAGAGGTGAAAGCAGACGGAACACTGGAGACCATACGTTACCACAAAATAGACAGGTAATTTTTGTCCAGTGTCTCTTGGTGACACTGCTGTTAAAAGCTAGGGATTTTATTTGATATTGCATATTCTAATGAAACAACATAAATACCATTTCATGAATGTTTTTAAGCATGAGTTGTTTTCACTTGAAGAAAACAAAGTACATGTGTTTTGTGTGACAGCTGTTTAGTAATGTATGATATTGAGTTGTCTGTCCTTAATGCCATATTTTCATTATGAAATACAGAAGTACAGATTATCTTTGAGATTATGGCAGCTGGGAGTGATAAACTTTATATAGAGACACAAACTTTACGAGCATTTCTAAAATGGCAGTGTTGTCCATTTAGTCTAAGATCAAACTGGTAATGGGACAGAATGTGGAGCTCATTTCCAGGGATTAAATCAGGCTCATTAGGACCTAGGTTACTCTACCTATAGCAGAATATCAGTGTCTTCTCTATAGTAAATTTATAATGATATAATTTATATTAAAAGCATCCTTCATCGGGATTTTGCTTTGGCTCTCAGTAGTAGCTTGTCCATTACCTCATCGCGATTCTGGGAATCCTTCTTTCAGCGTATGCTTGTCTTGGAGACTTGCATGTTCTTCACCCACTGTCTGCTTTCCTGGTGAATTTGCAACCTTTTACTATTAAAACAATTGCTGCTTTTTTTGAACTAATATTGCAACATACCAACAGATTTCTTGAGTTTTCAAGTTGATCTTGTTCAGACTAAATTAATTTTGCGTTTGAGTGAATAAAAAAACTGATCTGCACCACTGCTGTAGCCGGTGAGAACACTATGTCTAATGCGGGACAGATGTCAGATCTGTTTATTTCTATTAATCCATCTTCCAGCTCCTCTACTAGTGCAATGTTTTGTCCCAATTGTCTACAACAGAACAGAAAAGGAGTTCAGAATATTTAATAAGGAATTAAACTAGAGATGAGTAAATTGATGTGAGGAAAAATGAACAACTACTGCTTCAGGATCCATGGATCAAACTGTAGAATAAGTATAATGGATGCAGTAGTAAGCATTTTCCTGTCAGTAAGCACTTTCTACATAAATAGAAATTAAAAGTGAGGATATGCCTGAGAAGTCTGGTTTTAATTCATCAATTTCTTACTTTCTGCAACATAATGCATAATCCCATTATACTAACTGTAAAAAACTTTTTCTGCTTTTTCCTTACTCCAAAATGGGATAGAGTAGAATATTTATTGTATATGCAACAGGATTAGAGACAATGATCTTTTTTTTTTTTCTTTGAACACAATGGCTTACTTGTGATACTGATGATTAGCTTTCAGCAGATTACTGAGAAAAATACACTGAGCATCTGGCAGTACTGGATTTTTTATTATTATTTATTTATTTTTAACTTGAAAGCATGGCCCTTTAAACAGCCTTTGGGTAAGTCTGTATGGAGTGTCACTGCCATTCTTAAAAAATAATTAAAAAGATTAAAGTGAGGTTTTTTAAAACAAAGGGTCAAGTTGCAAAACGACAGATTTCTCAGTATAAACTAATGAAAATATGGGTAGGTTAGGTTCAGAAAAAAATAACTTTTAATCCCTTAGTGTGTGCAAAGCAGCAAAAGCTGGTAGTTCATGCATCCAATTTTTCTGGCAGCCCTGCTGTTGTTTTTCTGAGGGAAGAAGTGTTCTATCCCACTCTTCTCAATTTCTAAGCAGCTTGCCTACCTGTTATTAATGGTTACAAATTTTGCTGAAAATGTAAAATGTGACTTGTTATTACAACACAGGTGACTCTGAGATTAGATCAGTTGGTTTAAACTTGGTGCTTAATAATGCCAAGGTCATGGATTCAATCCCCTGTAGAGGCCATTCACTTAAAGAGTTCGACTCGATGATCCTTATGGGTCCTTTCCAACTCAGAATGTTATGTGATTCTATTATTAATAGAAGTAAAGTATGATGAGAGTGAGTGATTCAGTAGTAACGGGTAATGTAAATTAAGGAATGTTCTCAGAGGAAGGGGCATATATCCTTTTCCTTGTTTTTCAGTTGGATGTAGGCTTTTTCATCCGTTCATCAGTTTTTTAGCTTTGTAATGCTCTACTTTTTAAGCATTCCTTCTTACCAGCTATTCCCAAGAGAGGATCGATCTGGCAGGCCATGTCTGTCTCTTCCTTCTCCTTCTGTTTCTTCAATTTTTATTCTCTTTGTCCCTGCAAGTTATTTTTTTCTTTTTACAGTTTATAGAATTACAGCTCTTATATTATTTCTTTTTCTCCTGATGCCTTCTCACCCAAAGACACAATCTATGTGCTACTATTCTTTCCAAGGCCCTAGATTTTAGAAGGGTAACATTGCTGCTGTTGTATCTTGGATTTACTGTATAATCAGGAAATGATCAATAAAAACATCCACTAGTTGCCCATTCTCTTAAGTTATAATAAAATGGTATAAATACATATTGGCTTACATTTTTTAATCATAGACATTTTTACTTCTGTTGGTGGAATTGTAAGTGCAAACAGTTCAAAATCTCCGTGCTTTTGCATAGTTTCCTTTAATAAATTTTGTGTGACTATTTTTTCAAATTGAAGGAAAAAAGTTCTCAATTTCCCTGATAGTTTGCCTGACAGACATTGTGCTCAGAAATCAACTTTGGTAATATGTTAAAGACATCGCAGGATCTGGTTGATTTATTGGTTAAGGAAGGATTGTTCCATTATGTAATGGACAATGCTGATTCGCATCCCAAGGGAATTAAACGTTTATCAGGTTTATTTCTGTAAGGACTGTTACAAAATCAGCCAGGGAATTGTTTCCCCCCAGCCGATATAGTTAGCAGAGATGCCTGTTTGCCTTTTCCGATTCGATGAAGTTCATTCTCTACTGATGGTGTAAATAGCACAGTTTTGCCAAAGGAAAGGGGATTTCTCCTTTGGCTCTTGTATTCGTTACTCACTGCGAACAATAACGCAACAGCTAAAAACAGTGTTGAAAAGCACTATTTAGAAAAGTAGCTGGAGCATCCTCTCCGAAACGCCGTAGTAGCACGGGGTACAGGCAACTGCTGCCCGTCCGCCAGGGCTCGGGTTAAATTCCCTTTGAGGGAGCGAAGGAAGGAAGGGCCCGCTGCTCCTGGAGCTTCGGGTAGCAGAGCTCCGCCGGCCGGTGCCTGGGCCTCACTGCCCCTCCCTCTTTTCCCGTGGAAGTGCTCACCCTGAAAACTGCGGTCAAACACCTTACCGGGTTGGCAATTCCTTGAAAGAGAAACAAGAGACAAGTGCTCAGTATCTGTATGAATAGTACCTTCTCCTCCCTTTTCTTCCCTCCCAAAAGAAACGTAAAAGGTTTTAAAGACCTGAAAACAGAAGTGACACTATAAATTGAGTATTGAAGAGGGCTGGAGCACCTCTCCTATGAAGGCTGGCAGAGAGAGTTTGAGTTATTCAGCCTGGGGAAGAGAAGGGTCCAGGGAGACTTCAGAGAAGACAGTATACAGAGCTTGTCTGCCACCATCCATATGTGTTGCTGCATCTCTGTGCTGTGATACTGTGACCGGAAGCTGTAGATTATTTTCTTCAGCATTTAACATGGAAGGAGCTTCCCCGAGCTGGATTTAAGAAGCTGCTGGTTTTTATTACTTGAAATATTTCATTTTACTAGATATTTTTGTGGTTTAGTTTATCGCCATATTCATAGAAATTTTATATGTCATTTTAATTAAAGAAGAGGTCTGGCACGTTTGAATGGTAGACTTTCAAAGTTTGATTGAAGTTTCTCCTGGTGTACTGCCAGCCAAAGCTGCAAGACACAGGTAAGACTGAAGCCCTCTGGGCAGAATCCTGAGATAGTGTGTGATCCCATGTTGGTGACCTTAGAAGAAGGAATTCTGCCATCTCTTCACTGCAGGTAAAGCTTCTCATTGGCCTTTTAGTTTTCTTGTGTAGTTTCATTACACACATAATGCATTTTACATGCAGTGAGGGTGAAGTGGGTGGCTCGGGGTCAGGAGAGACAAACTGGTCCTAAGAGTTTTTTTGGTTTTACTGCATAGATTTTTGGGGCCTGACATGAATGTGGGGTTTAGTGGTATCTACTGATATTGGCTTCCACTGCCCCTGTTGGTTGGTGTTCTATACTCAGAAACTATATTGTCAATCACAAAGCGTCTCACACACAGCCTGATGCTTAAACCACCTTGAGGTCTTGGACAGCCCAGGTGCTGCAGGTTGGCCTGTTGGTAGATCACTGGGCACATTGTCAAGTATCCTCTATGCTTACACAGTATTTGAGTACTTTTCTGTAGTATGCAAGTTGCCAGAGGAGAAACTGGGTGACCTTGAAGAAGTGGAGGAATCTGCCCGAGGTGTGGAGGGCTCTGCTGCAGCAGAGAAAGAAACGGAACCTTTCTGTCCAGCAGCCTCTGCTTGTGTCTCAGGTGCTTATTTCCAGGCAATGTCCCTGGAATGGAGAAGCCAAATGGGAAGTGATCCTTCTTCTCCGTCTTCATTTTCACCAGTGTTGTTAACTTTTAGTTATATTGTGCACCACTGGCAAGGTGGGGGCTGACAAAGTTGTTTCCAGCTGGCTCCACTGCAGTGCACCACTAAGCCGCTCTGTGGGACCAGCTGGCTGTTGTTGGTTGGGCACTGAGACGAAGATTCACCTTTCTCATTAGATGTGCAGATGTCTGTACCTGTACTATAAATACTCTTTCCCTCACCCCCCTCCCCAGTTTATATCAAGAGAGTCTCTAGGAGAATACTTGGAAATATTTGGCTGTGTTTGGGCTGTGTGTGTCTGTGGCTTCTCTTCAGACTAGTTGAAGAAGAGACTGCAAAGCAATAGAATTAATTAGCTGTGAAAGATACTTGTTAAATAATACCAAATGAAGTCAGAATAAAATTTCTGCTAACATAATTTGTTTTTTTTTTCTCTTTCAACAGTGAAGATATTTAGGGATTTGCAGAAATTCTCTTTTTGTACGTGTTATTTGTAATTAAAATGCAAAAGCACACTGTTTGTCTACTTGACACCAGTTCATCATTGTATAAGGGTGTAAGTTTGCTGATTTAAAAGCGACACTGCTAAGTGAGGTTAAGGTTAGGCTATTTTATTCTTTTGGAGTTTTTTCATTCTTGCACTGATTCTTCAATATTCATATTATATGCAGAGGTTTTTTCTCATCCAAAGGCTGTCCCATCCTTCTCTGCAGCATTAATTAATTAACATCATAAGTTCCTTTCTCTTTTCAGTGCCACCTACTACTACCAGCTATGCAGACTGAGTGCGCAAAAAGGGTGTGTGGGATTTGTAAGCCCAACCCAGGTATTTTCAATTGCTCAGACTCTTCCAAGTTTAAAAATAAGCAGTTAGACTTGTTATGTGACACCATTCGTATATGTTTAATTTAGTTGTCATTTGCCAAGACTATCAACATGCCAGGTATTCAGTGAAAGATTAAGCTTTTAAGTCATTATTTACTTTGAGAAAAGCAGTGGTGAAATGAAATTCTCACTCTTCCTACCCCACCTCTCAGGACCTAATCCCGTGGTCAGAGACATCTGTGGTAAAGCATAGCTTGCTTTTAACTGTAGCATGGTCAGAATAATTGGAATAAGGTTGATGCATTAATAGGTCTTTGGACATTGACAGGGAAATGAGACTGCTTGCATATAGTATTTTCGCTAATGTCTATGTGTGCATGAATACACGTATGAGCTTGATTCATTCAAGGTGAAATTTTTGTGTTGCTGTTTATGTTGGGCATCTGTCAGGAGGCTTCTGCGTCATGCAAAGCACAAAGAACACGTGGTGTTTGATATCCGGGAACGTGTTTTTTGGCACTTGCAGAACAGGCAAAAGCTTCAGTGTACTATTAACATGCTTCTGGGCCTAGCAGACCAACTGCTCTGTAAAAGGCAGTGAATCATTTTGTGAGGATGTGATATTGACAATATAGCAAACAAATGACTCCATAGTACACAAAAGCCTCCAGCGTCTGTTTCCCTGGTTCTGAACATGGGCAGTGATGACAAGCAGATGGTTACAGATCTCTCGTCTTCCATTATTGCGTGGTAATATTTTTGCCATAAAATAGCCTATTCGGGGTGGAATTAAAAAGTTTGGTCAAGCAGTGTTGTAACACATTCATCTTTTGCTGTTTTCAGATGTTGTGAGATTGAATTTACCCTGCTAGGAGGCCTGAGACAACTGCTGAGTCTGAGTTGTTAATGTTCTTGCTTTGCAGTCAGCAATGACATCCTTCTATGGAGCAACAAGGAGTGATCAGCCTGATTTGCTTGTACCTGTGTCAGTAGATGTCTCTAATAATTTCTTTTTTGTGGTATTTTAGAGAAAGTTGATAGAAGGTAAAGCAATGCTGTACAGAAGTAGCTAATCTAAATAATGAATATGACTTATATAGTATTTAGTCCTACTTCTCTTATGTTATGTTCTGACTCAGAAGCAGAAACACTGGCATTTATATGCCCAATAGCATTCTTATTACATCACGTACGTATGCACAATATCATTTTGCTAAGGGGATAGATAGCAGCCTTTACGTGCTGTATTATCCTGTGAAGGTGTGAAGCAAGCCTATGCTTTTGTTAGTTATGATGTACAGCAGCTGTGGCTGTGGAAATGCTTTTGTTTCCCTAGAAGGAGAGTCTACTTTTCCTTCCTACGCTATTGTGAGTAGCCCTTCTAATACAGCAGCATTTATTATACAGAAGAACAGGAGCCAGGCGATCTCACAAGATTAACTTAAATGACGTTACTGTTGTTTCTTCAGGGCTAGAATTAGACTTTCAGCACAATGAAGATAAGTCCCTTTCATTTTTGTTTTGGTAGGTGTCACTTTGTATTTCTCCTGCCTTGCTGCTTTGCTTGGATGCTGTTTATGTTGGGCTTGACAGAAGAGAAATGTTTGGAGGAACCTGACTCTGTAAACTGCATCCAGGATTTTCCTGTCCAGGAAAGCTGAATAAACATTAGAGAGGATGCTAGATCTGCAAGCAGTTGAGTGTTCTCGTCCCTCTTTGGGCAGCACAGTGCCACCGTGTGTCAAGTGAGCCACTGGTAGGCCCTGGCTCAGGGAGTGCTCCCTGTATGCTGATAATTTCACCAATTATCACTATGCCACTGGCCTTCCTATTTCAGAGGAGGTGACCAAAGAAGTTGTTGTGTGTCAGATCTGACTTTATCTTGTGTCCTCAGATTTCCTTGACCTCTCTGTCTCATTTTAGAATCGGAAATGATACAAAGTCAGGGTAGTAATACATGAAGATAACCTTCCTTGCTTTTTTAATTGATTTTCCCCCCTCTCTCTTTTTTTTAACACATTAATTATATTAGTTATATTTGATACGAATGGTTTTCAATAAGATACAGAGCATATAAGAGCATTTAATAGAACGGTGCCTTTGCAGATCTAGAAGGCAACTGATTGGATGTCCAGTACAATACTGTGCAGTTGCTCTTCACATCTCAGACCTCCTCTGAGTGCCATGCTTCTGATGCTTAACGTCCTCCTGGTGCTCAAAAGTTGTGTTTAAGCTTGGGGAGACAGCACATGGGGCTGTCAGCAAGAGATGAAACAGTTCTGCTGAGGTTCTGCCAAGCTAAAAACTTGTCTTTCTGCAAGGTCAGTGGAAAAAGTCCCATTGATTTCATTGAGTCCCCGATATCTTTGTTTTGCTTTTTATCAGTCATGAGGAGGAAACTTTAATTAATCACTTCATACTCCTTTGTTTTCAGTTCAGGCTGCCTTAGCAGTCTGACAACAGCTTGTGTGGCCATGCAATGCCAGATTTTAACTTTTTTGATAAAAGATGGATTTTATTTGCCTATGTTCTTTGCCTGTATTTTCTTGAAAAATAATTATTTATTTGTGTTTTTTCTGCAGTTGGTTTGATTTCAGTTTAATTCACAGAGAGAAGAAAAAGCCTAATATAATAGCTTTTCATGAGTCTCTGGAAAGCTGGTGGCTGGTAAAGAGGAAAAGCCTTGTAACCACGCCAGTCAGGTGACAGGTGCAGGATGAGGTCCAGAGTTGAACACAGTCATTAAGTGCTCTAGAACTGAAAAAAGCCTGTGAGACTTCTCGCCTTTTTTAATATGAAAAGCAATCTGGATAAGACAAGGAACCTGAAAGATTCAAGCATCATTAATACTGCCATTCTTTGATTTTGACAAGGAGATGGAAGTTTTTTCTCTTGGTTAAAAGACCAGGTCTAAATTATCACGCATTTTGGTCCTTGCATTTGAGGCATGTGTGCCTTTTGCCATTTCTAGCATAGCTAAGGCAGTTCACATTATGAAGTAGTCTAATATACCCTATTCCTCCTTGTATGGGGTTTGTAGGCTCTGCTGAGTATGCAGCTGGCTCAGGCATGTCCACAAAATCTTCCTATCACTTCTGTGAAGCCCCATCAGTACATACAGAGCAGCCTCAAGCATGTTTGTAATTGGTTTATCTCCGAGCAGCATTTAATGATCCTAAGCAGTAGATATCTTTAGTATCTTGGTGATGTTTTCTCAACAATAACACTATAACACTATTCCCATGGCTACCAGTCTGCTGATAGGATAATGCAAAGTCTTGGTCTTACTCTGTGAAGTCCATAATGGTCCTGACTCTTGTCTGACTCCTTTGTGTCCTGAGCCAGTGCCACACATCAGTAAAATGCCTAAAATAATTATCCCTGATTTGAATGTGTGTGATAAAGAGGGAGGTTATTTGGCTGCTTCCTGTTTCATTTGATACTGTCTGAGTGTGTTAACATACCTGATTTATCAAGATTTTCCTCATACTATGCTAAAGTTTTTACTGCAAGGGCTCAGTTGATACCATATCCTTTTTTTGTTTCAAGAGATTTAAAATCCAGTAAGTACCACATGTGCCAACAGGATACATTAAACTGAATTTTAAATGGACACTAACTGAACAAATAGGTTTTGTTGGCATTTAAAAATCATTAAAATGTTTCTGTTCTTACTTGATAAATCAAGATCATAGAGTCCTACTAATCAGCTGTTTGATGTTGTAACTGTATTCTTCTGTGTGAATATTTGCAGTATTCTTTTTCATCAGACTTTTTGGTTTCTATATTAATGTAGGTCTCTCACCTCCACTGTAGAATTGGAATAGGGTTTAATACTTTAATATGAATTCTTTTATGTAAATCAAAATACTCGAATTCCAATTAAGACTAAATGTACTTGATTCCTGTGTCATTTAGGAAGTAGAGAATGTCATAAAAGTGAAAACAAAATATATACGGTTCTCATAGGTTTTGTTGAGCAAATCAGTACTAGGAAAATACACAGAAGGTCAGCTGAAACTGTGGGATTTCCTGATAAAAGAACATGTGACATCCCATAAATACAGGGTCTTTTAGCAGTTGAGACTATTGTGTTGGAGTTGGATATTTCTTTATCTCATTGACACCGCCTATTTGCTTCATTAATCTTTTTTAATATACTGCTGTATGTGATTTCTTACTGTCTGATGGAGTACTTATTAAAACTGAATTATAAATGCTAATTAAGGAGATGATTAAGAGGGTAAGGAATGTCCTGGCATCTCTGATTCTGTTTCTCTGCAAGTGAATGTAAACTGCCTATGTTTTATGATAGTGTTTTCCACAGGTGAGCATGGTCAGTAGGAGTCCAGTTAGCCAACATGAACCTGACTGTAACTTCATGACTAATGCTGAGACATCTCACTAGTTGTCTTGCTAGATATTTTAACCTTGTTCTTTCTGCAGTTCAGCTATAGTATTTGCCATTTTCGGAGAATTCAATGTGCAAGTGGCATTCTGCATGGTTGTAGCCTGCCATCTGCTAAACTAAGCATCCTTAAAACAGCTCAGTGAAGAATTGAGAGCATGGAGAACAAAAGAGAGTGCCCTGGCAACAGGCCTTGAGCATTTTACATTATAAGCATCAATATTCTGCATATCTCTCTAAGTACATTTCAGATGCTAGTATGGACAGGTTTTGTGTCTTGTTTTGGGCTTGTTCTTTTTGTTAGTAACCAGTGCTATTGTGAACAAGTATTAGTAACATAAAAATAATGTAGTTCTCTTTTCCTATTTAAGCATATCACACAAAGCAGACTAAAAGTTTAATCAGTTGAAGGAACTGGATAACAATTCAGATGAGCGTGAGAAATGTGATATTTTCCTTAGTATTTGTTTTATTATTATCATTGTAACAAGCAACAATGGAATGGAGTGGAATAGACTAATAGCTCAATACTTAATAAATTTGGAAAAAAACCATTGTGAGTGTAGGGGGTAACAGAGGAAGAAATTGAAAATATTGGTGGAGATGGGATTGAATGGTCGGTCATTTTACACTACTGCATTCGTGATAACCCTGGAAGTCAGTTTGACAGCCATTGCTTAGCAATTTTTTTTTATTTTGATTAGCATGAAACTGTCAGGTAGTTTTAGCTCATATGCTGGTGGGTAAACATATTTGAGTCCTAAAGCCTAAATGTTACTTGCCCTCATCTGTGTTTGAATTTATCTGAATCTTCTCTGGCAGATATCATTGTGAAAAGAGTAAGGTTTTATGATCCTTACCTATTATGCTCTTTTTCTGCTTTGCTTTTCTACTTGACCAAACTTTTTGGAAGGTGAGGCTTGTTACCAACCTCCAGCACGAATTGTAAGTGTCGGGTTTTTTAGATCACATCTACCAAGCTAAAAAGTTAAAACTATTGGTGCATCTCTGAGAGATGTGTTAGTACTGCAATTTAGATTGCGGGAATTTAACTTTCCAAAATAGATTAACCCAGCTGGTTAGAGCATGGCAGTAATAACACTAAAGTCACAGGTTTGATCCCCATATGGGCCATTCATTAAAGAGTTGGATTCAGTTATCTTCGTGGGTCTCTTCTCAGAATATTCAGTGATTCTGTGAAACAGTAACTTGTCTATGCTTTCTTGCCTTTAACCAGATGTAGTGGTTTTATCACTAGGGGGCGCAACAGTGACGAAAGACGTAATAGAGGCACAAAAGCCAACACAGGTTTGTTTTCTGTGGGGCTCTATAGACCTTACAGAATCCCACTAGGCGCTAAACAGATACAACAAATAACCACCTGACAATGTCACGCAATAATAAAAAAAACCAAACTGACCAACTGCTCCTCCAAGCAGACTGGTGGGCTGAGGAGCAGAGGGAAGGAAGGGAAAGCCACCTCGAAGATGGTATCTCCCAGTCTCAGAACCCCTGAAAGACAAAACAGTGAGAAGCACCCTCCCCCAGGGAACCCAAGGGGAAAAATACCACACTGAGATGGGAACTGGGAAGGACAAGGAGGAGCAGCAGTCAGTATTATCTGGACCACAATGAGCTGGCCAAAGGGGCAGGATTTCTGGGGTTCTGGCTTTTATATGCTGGCAATCCCGCAAGAACTCAGGGACTTCGTCTTGGCCGGGCTGTCCTCCCATTGGATGGCTGTGTTGGGCACCGCCCTCTGTCTGAGGTTTCCCCATAAGGCTAGATGGCGTTTCCTGCCAAAAAGCCATGTGCTCTGGACCTGGGGCCTGGCGGCTGCCACCACCACCAGCCATGGGGCATTCCTGGGGCCAGCAGCACTGCAGCAGCCAGCTACATGCCTCCCAGCAGCACAATGAGGGGTCGTGGGGCCGTGGCTACCCCCAACAGAACCCTGCCAACGGCCTGCTGGGTAAAACTGCTGCCTCGCGCCGCCCCGCACTGTCCCACCATGCCTCGCGGGACCCGTGCAGGTCCAGGGCTCTGCGCCCAAGTGACCAGCAAACGCAGCCCTGCTCACTGCAGTATGGGGCAAATATCGGCACCACAGTCGCAGTCACTGAGCTTCGCTGCCGCCCGTCACCCTTGCGCTGCCAGCACCACCAGGCAAAGCAAGGATGGAGGCCACCCCACTGCACCCGTGCCACCCTTCCACCACCCCGCTGCATGGACAAGGCAGCTGGAGCGGTCCTGCCGAGAGGACGAGCGGAAGAAACCCCGCGGACACCTCGAGTTCGGTATATGGGGAAAAGGGAACAGCTCGGGGTTTCGGCTATTTTCATGCTTCTTAAAACAACCCCATGGGTTTACAAACAAGCATCCCAAACATGCCCCCTCCCCACAGAAAGGAAACAATATTTAACCCCATAATACCAGACTTCTGTTTTTCTTTAGTGTGTGTGTCAATATGGTAGCCAGTTTTAAAGGTGTAGGGCTTTGGGGCCTGTTTCATAGGCCTAAGGTTTTAGCCTGAGAAGAATCTATCTCTGACAGCAAGCTGCACAGCAAAGAAGTAAACAGCCTGAGAAAGAACCCTGAGAAATCACCTGCAACAAAAAGGAAAACACTCTAGAATGAAACTTTGTGGTAATAAACCAGAATTCTCTCAAAATACGATTGTGTTTTCACACAGTAGCTTAGAGCTTCACATAGTAACTTAGAACTTTTCACATAATAACAAGTCCTTCTCTCATAATAACAAAAACATGTTTTGAACCCTTTGCCAAAACAAGTCAGACTCTTTCTTATGCCTTTGTCAAAACAGTCTGTCTTTCTCAAAATAGAGTTTTCTCAAAATAAGCTAAAGTAACTTCATAGTTAATCTAAACCAATGAAATTGGTAAAAAAAAAGTATATCATAGTACGCTGTATTCTAAAAAATATAAACTCCTTAAAATTTCTTCTTAAAATGTCTTCCTGCGTGAAACCCTGTGGTGGTTTAGGACCACTGGTTTTGCACTAGGGGCGCGCTTAGCAGTGACGAGAAGACTGAACAGAATTTAAACAACAGGGAAACAGTTTATTTGTCTGGAGCTCAACCAAAGAAAGCAAACAATTTAGGGGAACCCCAGACTTAACACAGAGATTACACCCGACAAAAAGTGCACAAAAAAGAGAAAAAAGGGAATAAGGGAACTGCTTTTCAAAGGCCAGGCAGGCTGGCCAAGGAGAAGCAGGGGGAAGGGAAAGCTGCTTCTCTCCTCTCTCTCTCTGCCTCATTCTGATGGTAATTGCTCCCAGCCCTTGAACTCTCTGCAAAACACAAAAATGTGAAAAGCACCCCTCCTGGACCCAGGGAAGCTAATTGGGAGAAGCTTTCCACTTGCGATTGTGCTGGCTTGGCTCTGGTGCCGATGGAGGTGGGCAGAGTCCAGCCATAGGGCCTGGAAGTCGGAGGAGAGGGGCTGTGCTGCTGCTCTCCAGCTCGCAGGAAGCCGAAGAGAGAGAGCTTACGTTTTTCAGGCTTTTTAAGCCCTCCAAGTCCTGTGCGAATCTCGCAGTCTTCTTCCTGGCTTCGCGTCTTCGGATTGGCCAGAGGTCCGGGCTCCACCCCTCTTTCCGAGATCTTCGGC
Organism: Serilophus lunatus; assembly: GCA_013399895.1. Classification (NCBI taxonomy): domain Eukaryota; kingdom Metazoa; phylum Chordata; class Aves; order Passeriformes; family Eurylaimidae; genus Serilophus; species Serilophus lunatus. The sequence continues at coordinate 80,996 of VXBA01001196.1, forward strand.
TCCAGCAAAATGGCAGTTCCCGCCAAAAACCGGGAGCTTGCCGCTTGCTGGTGCCATGATATTTTACCAGCTGCGGGCTGGCTGCAGTCTCCCCCGGGCACCCGCCGTCTGCGGGAACCCCTAAAAGGGGTCCCCAAGGCCACGGGACCACAGGAGCCACCTGGAGCAGCCACTGCGCCCACCCTGCCGCACAGGGGCTGTTCCCAGGGTGGTTGAGACCGCTGGACCCCTTGTCGGGCTCTTTCATAGTGGGGCGGGGCCAGCACCGCCGCTGCCCCACGCCCGCGGGCACCGGGGCACCATCAACAAGGAACAACTAGCGGGTGTCCGGGCGTGCTCCGTGCTGATGAGAGCCTCGAACTCGCAGCAGCACAGCTGCCGCCGGGGAGGCGTGTGTACAGTAGCAGCAGCAGTACCGATCTGAGCCTGGAGTCGCGACNGGTGGTTGAGACCGCTGGACCCCTTGTCGGGCTCTTTCATAGTGGGGCGGGGCCAGCACCGCCGCTGCCCCACGCCCGCGGGCACCGGGGCACCATCAACAAGGAACAACTAGCGGGTGTCCGGGCGTGCTCCGTGCTGATGAGAGCCTCGAACTCGCAGCAGCACAGCTGCCGCCGGGGAGGCGTGTGTACAGTAGCAGCAGCAGTACCGATCTGAGCCTGGAGTCGCGACTGGTGCTTGCAGCCAGCTGCCCTCGGCTGGCGTCTCCCGCCTGCAGCCACCGTGAAGGGAACCTACATCTTCACCACTGCCCACATGGCCGAACCAGGTCCACGTGTGGCCCGCGCTGCACCAGTGCAGGAACTAGACCCGCCATGCGTGCTGACCACGGATGAAGCCGCCGGCAGCGGCACTGCTCCTGTCTCTGTCTGCTCCTCTGCCATGAAAACTTGGGGAAAGCTGCCGGACCCCGTGCAGCGCCGCATCCACCGGCACCCACCATCTGTCCATGTTTCGGTGAGTTCCTGCTAAGAGAAACTGTGGGGGGACAGCTGGGGTGACCCCGCCACCTCCCGAGTGAGAGAGTGGGCACCTCCTCCCCTCTCCTCCAACCAGCCCAAAGGGCAAGGTGGGGGGGAAGAGCGAGGGAAGGCTGTAAGGAGATGGCTGTGGTAACTCTCGCTGCCTCTTCCTGTCTCTGCACGGAGTCCTGGTGAATCCCTGCCTCGGTTCCTCCCTAA
>VXBA01001197.1:0-32747 GCA_013399895.1 Serilophus lunatus
GAACAGATCATCCTGACTGCCATGACAGAGCATGCAGGGGACAACTGGGTGATCAGGTCTAGCCAGCATGAGTTTATGAAAAGCAGGTCCTGCTTGACTGACCTGACCTCCTTCTACGACAAGGTGGCCAAGTAACTGAATGAGGGAATGGTTGTGGATATTGTCTACCTGGACTTCAGTAAAGCCTTTAACAGCATCTCCCAAAGCCTTCTTCTGGAGAAAATGGTTTGTTTGTGGCTTGGATGGACATACTCTTCACTTAGAAACAGTCTGGATGCATGAGCCCAAAGAATTGTGGTGGTGAATGGAGTTAAATCCAACTGATGGCCAGTTACAAGTGGTGTTCTCCAGGGCTGAGTATTGGAGCCAGTCCTGCTCACTATAGCTCTCAATGATTTCGATAGGGAGATTGATGGTACGCTCAGTCAGCTTGCAGATTACACCAGATTGGTCATGAGTGTTGACCTGGAGGATAGGAGGGCTCTTCAGGGAGGAACTGGACAGGCTGGATCAATGGTCTGAGACTAATGGTTTGAGGTTCAACAAGTCCAGGAGCCAGGTTTTGTACTTGGGTCACAACAACCACTGCTGTGCTTCAGGCTGGGACAGAGTGGTTGGAAAGGTGCTGGTCAGAAAAGGACCTGGAGGTGCTGGCCCACACTTAGCTGAACATAAGCCAGCAGTGTGCCTAGCTGGCCAAGAAGGCCAATGTCATCCTAGCTTATATTAGAAATAGTGTAGCTGTATTCATCACTGGTGTGGCCACATCTGAAATCCTGTGTCCAGTTTTGAGCCTCTCACTGCATTAAGACATTAAGGTGTATCTGGAGTGTGTCCAGAGTAGGACAACAAAGCTGGTGAAAGGTCTGGAGCTTCTCCCTCAAGGAGCAGCTGAGGGAGCTATGGGTGTTTAGTTTTGAGAAAAGAAGGCTAAGGGGGGACTTTACTGCTCTCTACAACTACCTGAGAGACTGTATTGAGACTGGGATGAAAATCTTCTCCCAAATATCAATAGAAAATAGCCTCAGATTGCACCAGGGGAGGTTTATACTGGAAATTGTGAAAAATTTCTTTACTGAAAGGGTTGTCAAAACATTGGAACAAACTGTCCAGAAAAGTGGTGGCATCATCATCTCTGAAGATATTTAAAAGATGTGTAGATGTGGCATCTGCAAACATGATTTATTGGTAGACTTGGCAATGTTAGGTTAATGGTTGGACTTGATGATCTTAAGGGTCTTTTCCAACCTCAAAAACTCTATTATTTAGTTGTTCTTTTTAAAGTCTTCCTTATGCATTCCTTTGTTATGATGCTTCATTGATAGAGAAGTTCATATGGTTCATATGGTTGTGCTGTTCACACTCTGAGAATGGTGCCAATCACACTGATCAGTAGAGTCTCATTGCTGCTGCTCATCAACGTGCCAGTGTTCATCTTTCCTCTTTTCTCTAATAAAACTGAGAGCTCCTAGGCACAGACTTTTTTGTGTATTGGTGATTAGCAAAGTTGAAAACAAATACTGATGAGATACCGCTACGCAGTACCAGATTCAAGGCCCAAGGAGCAACTAATTTCAGCGATTATGTTAAATACATATGGTACAAGAACCATATCTGATTTCACTGAAGACAGAAAGGGAAATAACTGACACCAGTATTTCAAGACAGCATCTTCAAAGGCACTCAAAGGCAGTAACAACATCCAGATGAGCAAACATCTTTGTGATTCATTCCTACCTGCTTGCTGATAAATAATATTACAGGTCATTATTTTCATTATCATCTTTTCTGCCAAAAGTCAGTAAGAATTCCCTCTTCACTAAGGCTTGGGAGTGAGTGAAGGACAGTCAAAGGAAACATGAATGTGACAAGTTCTGCTGCAGCTGACCACTAAAATGACCCCGACTTCTGCGTGTTTTCTCCTCCTCTGTGGTTTACTAAATACTTTGCCCTTTCATATATTGAACTTTTACTGGTTTCCATGTGAATACAGATGGTTTGTCATAATACCCTTGTCCAATACAGTACTACTTTCTCAGATTTTTCCTATGGCTCCCTGTTCTCCAAAGCTTGCTTAATACATGGGTTTATTACACTGAGCTTCATGTTTGCATTCCTTTCAGTTTTTGTTTTTCTAATTCATTTGAGAACCTCCCTGGAATTAGGTTACAAATTCACTGTGTCAGGCATTTTGCACCTCTTTTGCCAAATGTTTCATGCAAAATCTATGCGAATAATAAACTGCCATCACCACCACAATATTAATAAATGCAAACTAAATGCTGCTCCGACAACTATTCCCTCAGAATAGTAACAGTTAACATTTATGTAGTACTTTCCCTCCATCCCACAGACTGCAAAGGCTGAATGGCAATTGCGATAATTAGACAAGTCCAGATTGCTCTTAATGGTGACAGGGCTACCAACAAAATGAAGGCATTTATTATTTCAAGAATACACTCATTTCTGTTTCACAGGGTAGAATGAAAATATTGTTTACGCACAGAATGATTGGTCTTAAAACAGCACTACCTCCATACAGAATTAGAAGGAAGATGGAAAATGAACAGGATGAGCTTACACCTTCACTCGGCACCTGGCAGCCGCTATGTGTGATCTATAGACACAATGTCTGAACAGCACAGCAAGGTTCAATTGTTTAAGCCTTTCTTAAGCAGAGGGACGACACACAGGGGTCTACAGACTGGCTATTGTATGTAGTACACATCATGTAGGTACTGAGTACCAGTCATAAAGAAACCATACATCATTCAGGATAAACATTAATTCTATCATGTGCTTGGAAATTTACAGAAAACAGGGTTCCTGCTGTGTTAACTATGGCCTACCAATGACTAGGGAATTCCTTTATTTTACACTGGTTTTTTTATATTGCACTTTTTCTCCTAGGCAGTTAGGAGGCTAAACAGCCAACAAGCTAATGAGTCATCACTTTTAAGAAACTGATTGCATCAAATCAGCTATATATAGCTAATTAGACTATATCAAATACAAATCAAATTAATCATCTACTCAGAGCACCACAGTCTCTGTAAGCAATACACTCCATGGAAATAATATGTATTTGTCACTGTGTTACCTCCTGAAGTGAGTCTTTGCCAATCTTATGTGGGATACAACAACCTCATATAAGGAATACAGCAAAACTTCAGAGAGAACAGGAGTGATTCAGTCTGAATTTCTCACCAATACAAATGATGCAGTTGGCATTAGAGAACAATGCTGCCAGTTGTGCTGTCATCACTTTGTACACTATCCTCATGTTTGGAATATGTATGATTACACAGTTGACAAGGAAGGTCATGATCCTCCAAAACCAAGATTTCCTCTGCAGGGACTTTTTGCAATGTCATGAACAAACTAACTTAGGGCTCCCCATTAATTTTCAGCTATGTGCAAGCCTCCCATTTACAGTGACTTTAGTCAGTGTGCTTGGCACACACTGGAGATATTTGTCTGCTCAGTGAATGTGCATGCGTGCACAAGTGGCTGACATATCCTATTTCCTGACTCATCCGTCATAGGCATACCCATGTAAACTTATTGAATCCCAGGAGTACCATTATGGCTATGAATAAAGGGACAAATTCTGTTATGCCTTAGACTGTTGAAGGTTAAGGAAAAAATAACTAAAGCCATTATAGCGACTTCTGAATATCTCTTGCAGTCAGAGTGATCCTCTAGAATGATTAGGTGGCTTTTCTTGTCTGCCACATCCTCAGAAAAGCTGTCAACCAAATGTCTTACAGTCCACCTGCCTTTGCTTCCTTCTGATGTTTGATTTTCTCCTCTACCAGAGAACTGTGAACTGGAAGTTGCAAGTAAGCAGTATGTGCTTTGTCCAGGCTATTCTTAATAACAATAATTATAACTAGTGGTACAATTTTTCAAGATCCTGTCATATTACCTGCATTCTGTAATATGATCTTTCTTTCTGGTCTTTCAAACAGGAAAAGTATTCAGAAATGTAAGGAAAAAATCCAAGTCTTGATGTCAATGGTTTCCAAAATTTTAACTTTTTCTGCTTACTAATATCACAATTGACTGCAGAATATGTCATGATAAAGCGGATACACGGGAGAGCCAATAACTGTTGTTATAAAGAAGCAGTTTTATTTTCATGTGGGTTGAAATCTTGCATCAAATGCATCAGGCAATCCCACTTGAAAAGCTTACATTCTCAGCATCTCCATTGCTGATATTATCAGCAAAAGCCATGAAACAAATCAAGTCTGAGGATAAGAGCTGTGCCTATCACTATGAAGCACCATGCAGTTATCAAAACACCAAATCACTCCTATTGTCGACTGATATTTACCCAGAGCACATTAAGATTATTTAAGTAAAAAGACCTTCTGGGCTAGCCACCACAAAACAAGCTATATATTTTGCATTCACCTACTGAAAAAAAAAGTATCTACCGAATATGCCTTGCCTACCAAACAAAACGAACTGACTGAATATAAACTTTATGCACCAGAGGTTAATTTGTTTATAAAATTAATTGAAGATTAATCTATTTGCAGTTTATAAAATATTTTTCTCTTTCTATGCTATTTCACCCTATCTATCATAATGTTTCACCACTTCTCTAGCTGTAGGGATAGTAAAAACTGAGCATATCTTGGTGACAGTCTGTGAGAGAGAGCTGTATGAAGAAACACCAGGAAGAAAGATGATCTGTAAGGCAGTATCAATGGAAGCATTTTCCTTTTTCCTTACTTTCAGTTCTTTCCTTCAATAGGAGAAGGTATTTTGCTACTTTCCCAGCATTTTAGTGTCCCTTTTGCTTCTCAGGGGATGAAAGCAGATGCAACTACATTTAGCTTCTATCATGTGAAAGGATGATACTTGGCTCCAGCACTGACAGATAGAGACTGCTATGATATGAACAGAGCTACATTAGTCTTCATTAATGAAAGAGAGGTTTCCTACAATCATTTGATGCATGAACATGAAACTATAGGTGATAAAGAAGTACAGCAGTGGCTTAGTGAATAAGCTGGACTGAAAAAAGAGACAATCAGGAAACAATCCCAGCAAAAAATAGACTTCTGAAGATATGCTGGAGGATAAGAAGTTTACTCCTCTCTCGGTACTCATTCCACAGTCTTTTGGAAATCTGTATTTGATCTGAGAAGAGAGTTTAGACCACAACACAATTGCAGAGACAATAATGAAGATGCTGATCACACATGTGTAGTTTGACTGCCATTTGGATAACCCCACTGTCACAGTATGCATGAACTAGTAAGAGCTGGGCTGTTCATGAGGAATCCTGCTAGTCATCGACAAGTCTCTTAGTGTGCACCTAGCAGCCTAATGGGAATTAATAACATGTGGTATCACTGTCAGATTGCTGCATTTCTACCGTCTTTGAAGACCAGGAGAGAAGGAATACGCAGGGCACTGTAGAACATCTTTGCTACTCTTATCAATGCAATGTCTTGCCTTATGGTGCTCACATCGAAAAATAGCTTCTGGATACTCTGCTACAAATGCTAATGCATAGGCACACCCATATTGCCTACTGTTGTTCAGTTTTGCTTAAGATCTCTTGCTGTCTGCTGTACAGTATGTAGGTATGTGTGTATACCTGTATACATACACACGTATATACATACTTCCTATTTCACTTCCTATGAATACTCATGAATATGAATTCTCATGAGTATTTTTGTGACATTCTCTTTCTTACTCCCTTTTGTTGCATACCGCACAGAAGGGACTTGCGGATATCCTGTTCAACACGAACCTTTGGGTGGAGCAACACTCGGCAGCAGTACGTCCTGTTTTCTCTCCTCCTTTAGGCGTAGTCCCAGCTCTGATTATCTAAAAGACTTTATCACTGTGATTCTTAAACTCTGGCATTGCTCATCTGCAGGTGACTTATGCACCTGCAACAGTTGGCTCTTCAGTGTCCTGATGCACAACCCTTCTAACCAGAAAGCCAAGCAGTGTTTGACCTCACTTCACTACTCTAGTAGTACTTAGAAGCAATGCATTCCTCCCTTGCTCCATAGATATATTCACTGGGGGAAGGAGGCGTCTGGAGAGGGGCCAGGTCCTGAGGTAGAGAAACTGTTGACCTGTGTGGTGCTTGGTGGTATTGAGGGACTGAGATGATCAAAAATAACAAGAGCTCTTTCTGCACTTCTGACTTGACGTGTTTTCTCTCTCCAGGACTGCCTGTTAGCTTGCACTATGTATAATGTTCTCAATGTCTCAGACTTGCTCAGCAAGCCCTCCTTCCACCCTCCTATGCTTTTCTTCTACTCTGAATTGCAGAATGGTCGAGGTTAGAAAGGACCTGGAGGTCACCATGTCCAACCCCCCTGCTCAAGCAGAGTCATTAGAGGAACTTGCCCAGGACTATGTTCAAATAGATTTTGAGTATCTCCAAATTATCTCCAATATCTTCTTTACAACTACCCTTCAGGTATTTATATACATTGGTGACATCTGCCTTTGAGCCAAGTCTACTGCAGACTGAACAATCACACCTCTCTCACCCTCTCCTTACATGAGAGATGGTCTTACTCCCTCAGTCATCCCCATATCCATTTGCTGGACAATGTTCAATAACTCCATGTCTCCCTTGTAGTAGGGAACCCAGGACTGGACACTCTTCTCCAGGTGTGACCTCGCCAGTGCTGAGTAGAAGGGCAGGATAACTTCTCTTGACCTGCTCTTTCTCCCTTTCTGTCCTTCCTTATTCCACATACTCTCTTAGATCCATCTTTGTGTCATTATTTTTGTGTCTGTCTAAATCCTTCTTAAAGATATTTGTATAACTACTATGCTGTCAATCACCTTGATTTTTGAAGGACAACAAATTCTTCACAAAACATGAGAATTTCATATGCAACAAGTGATTGGATTTCATGTAACCAGTTTTTCTTGATGCTAGGCAATAATAAACAAACACAGTGTTTACTATGACCCTCCATCACAACAATTAAAAAAAACCAATCAAGAAGTTTATATGCCCAACAGACTTTTTTACATTCTATGTTTGAAGTTCTTCATTGGTTCTACCAAACAATAGGTAACAATAATGATGACGTCTAACCCCTCTAGCAAACAAAACTGATTTTTTTTTCTCAATGATACAGACAGATAGAGTTCAGTATGAAAACAGCTATGATTTTACTAATGCCCTTTCCAGAACAACGAAGTTATGCATTACAGATGTATATGTTCACTTCCACAAATGATAACTAAAATTAATAGCATTTGACTGATTTGTGATGAATGTTGGGAGGTAATATAATTGTACACTGTAGTTACTATGGTACCACCACTGCTATTGCACTTAGGAGGATCCTTATGCCAAATACAGGCAATAAAAAAGCAGTAACATCTACCAAAAACTGGTTTTGGGGGTAGTTTGGCATGGGGGTTTTACTATATCATAGATCCCTTCCAACCTGAACTATTCCATGATTCTGTAAAAAAGCTTAGAAGCAAGACTATGGGAAATGAGAGGGTGAGAAAACAAATAAACAAGCAGTAAGACAACATGTCAACCGTGCTGCTGTATGTACCAGGTAGAGTATATCAATTAATCATTCTTAGCACATATTTCTGGACTAGCAGAATATCTTATGTACTACTTCTGTTATATATACCTGTATTATACCTGTATAAATGAGTAAAGTACCTGTATTAATTAAAAAGTGTTTCACATTGAAAGAATTAATTTCAGTTGGTTAAGTAAAGTGTCATTTAAGCATAAGCACATAGTATTTATAGCCACAGCCACTACAATATGCGTGGCAGTTTTCTATCCTAATTAATCCATAAGTTTTGTCAAGAAGGACTGTAAGAACCAGAGTTTTAAAATAATGTATAGAAAAGGGGATTTAAAGGAAATCAAATATAATTTAAGATTAGATAGATTAAGATTAGATCATAATTAGACAAAATTGTTTATGGAGATTAGACATCAATAACAGACCAGGCGTGTACCCAACAGCTAAGCTATGCAGAGGCATTTTGTGTGCTCACACCATGGGAACATTCAGAGCGTATCTAACACAAGATTTGTTTCACAACATAAACTTGTGTAGTTTTAAACATACCAGTAGAACCTTAGATCAGCCACGATTGTGTAAGAGGCTGTCAAATGAAGTACATTTTGTGCTATTGTAAGCGCTTCTGATTTGGAATCTACCATTATAAATTTAACCATTTCTTTTTTATTTCAAATTATACTTGTTAATAGCATAGCCTGAAAAATATTATATATAGATTAAAACTTAGAGCAATAGAGATAAAAATAAACTAAATGTTTAAAACAAAATTTTTAAGAAAATACTGCATATATGAAACAATTTCACTTTCACCAAAGTCATCACATTTCCTTCAGAAAGGCTACTGACTTTTAATTTTTTCTCCATTCCTATTATTTCTTATTCTCACTGAATGCAACAAATGATTTTTGGGGATTTGTATTTCCTTCTTCTCTTTTTATGCTGATTAAAGATTTTGAATATTTTCTCAGTTTGGAAACATTAAAAAACCCCACTAAATGTAAGATATTAGGGAAAACAGAAAAAAATAGAAATTAATTTTAAAAGATATAAGAATAACAAATTTGAGAATTTTAGAAAGTTCCAAAAGAAGAAAACTAAAATGAGGAAAGTAACTAAGAAAAAAAAAAGCAGAAAGGAAAAAGGGAAAAAGGGAAAGGATAGAAAATGAGCTCACATACTTTTGACAATACTTGTCTTATTACACTAACTGACAAAAAGGAGAATATGAAGGAAAGAAAATAACAAAATGCAGAAAATTCAAAATATTTGGAAAAATATTTAGTGAAACAAATTTACAGTCTATTACCTACCATTGTAAAAGAGAAATATCTTCCAAACTTATATTTTTGCTTCTCCCCAAAAATTTTGATCACATGATTAAATAAATACCTCCTTCCAGCATCTCAAAACTTTGCTTCTTGTGTTCCTTCTCTCTCTCCTTACCAGGTAAATGGAAATAACCCTTTGCTAGTTCCTTATAAACATCTCAATTTTTTGGCAGGTAAACCAGGCAAATGTAGAAAACATTACTTTTGTGTAACAGGCCTTAGAAAAGCTTGCATTTGAAACAAATCACAGAATCAACACGGTTGGAAGAGACCTTCCAGATCATCTAGTCCAAGCATCATCCCAGCACCATCATAATCACCCCAAACCAGATCCCCAGGTGCCACATCCACACAGGGGATGTCCTCAGGGACACTGCTTCCTTGGATAACTTATTCCAATGCCTAACTGCTCTTTCAGTGTTTTGGTTTTTTTCTAATATCTAATTTGAACCTCTCCTGATGCAATTTAAGGTCATTTCTTCTCCTCTCACTTGAGACCTAGAGAGCACTAACAAACAGGTGTACAGCGGCTGCTACCAGGAGGTTCTCAGAAGTCATTTAGCAAGTCATTGCTCCCTCTGTACCTAAGAAGAAAGTGGATATTAGTTGGTATTAGCTGGCTGGCTAAACAGGTATTGAAAATTTCAGTCCAGATATTCCATCTTGGATGAAGAAATTGGTATTTACTCTTCAACATATATTCAGACAATAGCAGTAACAAAATAACCTCTGTGAAAAATCCCATAACACTTCTTTGTTAAAAGCACTCATAAATCCAGGGCAGAAGTTCATTTTGTCATAATAAGACAACCCTCATTTTGATCGCAAATAGCTACAAATCTACCAATGCTGTAAGATATCCCGCTTCTCTACATCTGCCCTGTGGCAGAAGCCTGGACAACAAGTACACAGAGGCGTTAAAGTACGGCTGAGATGACATTACCTGAAGAAGCAAACTCTTTGCTTACTCCTAAGACTTTTCTAAATGGTATTTGGACTCTTAGGAGGTTCCCTTTTTTAATCCTTTCTTTTGACTGAAGTGTCAGAGGTAAAACCTCTCCAAAGAGTATATTTGCACCAATCTCACACCTCTGTCCAAAACTGGTTGCCATAGCAGTTTCTGGGATAGACCAAGGTTAAGTTCATCATCACTGCGACTCCACAGACTCTTTTAAATATACATCCTTGCAATAACTCGACTTGCTAGTATCTGTATTAATCCCATATATATAAATAATACTGCAAAAATGGTGCTGTGAGCACCATTGATCCAGGGGGCCATGAATACCAAGAGTTCCCCTTTCATGTGTAAGGTGTACATATGCATGACTAGTGTATAAAAATAGCGTTAGTTCTCTGCAACTGTGTTAAAATAAAATTAGTATCTAGTCTGGATAGCCCAGTTTGCAGTTTCAGACGTTTGGAAAGAGAATGAAGGTGGTACTTTTAGATACAGCCAGAAATTGTTAAAGTGATATTCATACTCCATAGCAAAGATTAGATGAGTATGCCTCTGCCTGGAAATCAGCAGAGACAAAAAGGAATCTTCCAGACCCTGCACAAGGCCATCCCTGCTTATTTGGTCTTAATTTCTCCTATTCTTCATTTCCATTATTATGCCAGTGCCTCTGGCACCACTGCTTCCTCGGGAACTCCCTCTGCCTCCACTTCCCGCCAGATCCTTGTACATGAAACTCCTTCTGCCTCACAGACAGAGAAAGGCAGACACCCTCTTTTCATCTTAATCCCTTGTAAAGCACACACCGCCTTTTACTGAGGTTGCCAATGCAATCAGAAATTGTGCTGCATAACTAATAAAAATAATTATCCTAATAATTATAGCTTTGATGATCATAAGTGCAAGTTTTTATGTGTTTTCTCTCTCCATCTGCACAGTGAGTCTTATGAGACCTCATTTAATTTTCTCTTCTTGCTATGAGCATTTAAAAAACAGTCTCATCCACAAAAACATCCAAAGCCTTGCACTGAAGGGCTGTTCTCATGTTTAAGCCCAGTTTCGCCCATGCAGGATTTTGTGCTGTGCAGACTCTCTGCCTTTTCATAACAGTAATTAAATTTGCACAAAACCCTTCATCCTCAAAGAATCACAAAAGGCCTTTGAGTTTAAAAGCACTGAAATACAAGCCCCTCTTTTTGTGATTGGAAAGTTTTCCCATCCTTAAAACATCATCACAAAAGTAGGGATGAAATGAGAGGTCAGTCCCAAGGGATATGCAGCCACTGTCCATCATATTGGGCTGTCAGAACAAGCCCGGCAGGAGTCCCAGGAGAAACCTGCCTGCCCAGATGCACATCACCTCTGCCACATTAATGTGTACTAGTGCCATCTACCAGCCAACCAAGATACCCACATCACCAAGGATGAGTGATTTTTTTGCCTCCTTCCTTTTGCAGCTCCTGAAACAAATCTCCTTTTTAATTCAAGATCCAATCCTCCACACCTGAGCAAAATCAGAATCTTGAAGAGGTGTGAAGCAACATCTTGTCAACTGAAGGATGAGAATGGATGTTGTCATTAATAGCATCCTCACCTCTGTGTGGTCATTTTGGGGGGATTTTTGAGTTACTTGGAGACAAATATAGCTCCTGAGCACCTCTTCTTTAGCACCTAAGCTCCTTCAGGACAGTGTTCCCAGTGACACACAATGTGGCAGAGCTCCTAACACAACTTCCTCTAGTACTTAAGAATAAAAGAGCATTCAAGCTAGAATATACTTCAAACCCAACTTTCACATGCTGTTGGCTAAAACTTGCTTTCTCCACTGACTTCCTTGGCCAAAGTGTAATATATTCATTATATACAAAGAAATGAAAGGAATGGGAAAAAGGCGATTATTTGGGGGTTTGGGGGTTTTTTAATTATACAACATGAAGTGCCATTTTGCCATAAGTCTTATTTAACATCTCATAACTGGATAAATGTGCTGTGATATTGCCTGAAAGGAACCTGCAGCAACAAGACCTGGTAAAAGCAAAGAGAGAGACAGAGACAAAAAGAAAATGGGCTGTGATTCCCTGGTTGTCAGCAGGGTGGAGGCAGCTCCTGAGAGGGCAGGGAGGTAAATGGCAGATCTGGGACTACCCCCTTGCTCCATAATATGGGCCTGTTTTGCAAAGTAAGGAGCCAATTTGTCCAATCACCAGGGCTGGGATTCCCCATGAAAAACTTGTCCACATGGTTGGCAAGGGAAGGGTGGAGGATGAGGCAAGAGTTCTGTCAGAATCACTCCTCCGCATCTCAGTGTGGGATGTGCCTTCCAAGACACAGAGCCATTCTCTAAAGTACCAAATGCCCTGAGCTAAAATCAGTCCAATTAAAAAGAGCTGGCAACATAATGGATGAAACTTCTCCAACTAGTATTTAAACAGCTGAAATGAAAGATTTAGTGTGAGAGTATCTCTTGCAAGAAAAAACAAACCACCCTATCAACAAAATAAACTAACATAAGTCTACCCTCTGTGCAAGGCAGTGTCTAGAGAGAAAAAGATTTACACTCATGGAATCAGAACCAGATCCAAGTCCACTGATTGCCTTGGCATTTCTGCTTAGACAGAGTAGACTAAAGTTGGGTCAAAATCCTTTAAGATGCATTAGCAGTTAAATCATTTTAACCAAAAACTCACCAGCACAGTATAATACCATATATGAATTCTACTCTCCTCTTCTAATTTTTTGCTGCCATCTAGTTACCATAAATAGAAGAATCTTATTATTATTTCAGTTCATCATTTCTCAAATGTATTCTTTATTCAGGTTCTGAAACCAAACCAAGCTGATTTGTGCCATCTACTGGTAAAGCAAGGATTTCCAACTCTCAAAGACTTTACCGCAGAGATAGTTTATTTTAATTTTTTCCATTTATTATTCACTCTACTTATTTGCAAGCAATCTCATATATGTCCTACCTGATAAAGAACACTCTGTTCACATTATCTGAAGGTGGTCAGTATCATCATGTAGCACAAATTAATTCATGAGCAGCTTTAATAACAGTGATATTATTGCGATTCTATTGAAAAATATGAAAGGCACATTTTTAAACTAAAACTTTCATACAGTAAACGTAGATACTGGGTGAGACCTATTTCTTAGCTTGCACTATCTTCCTTATATGAATTAGAGCATTCATGTTGTGACAACTGCAGGTATGCTCTTTCACATCTGAGCTGCCAGTGTAAACCACTGTTCTAAAATGAGGCATTCACAGCAGAGTTGAGGCTGGGGTATCCCTTTTGTACAAGGCGCTGGTAAGATCTCGCACTGGCATACTGTGGCTAAACCTTGCTATTTGTAGTCAAAAAGGTTGAACTCAAGCAGTTACCAGCTTGCCCAGAGAAAGGCATCTCTGGAGAATGGAGATGCCCTTATAGGAGAAAAACTCAAAAGATCTTATTTAAATAGTGCAGCAAAATGAATAAATGAAAACAAGATATCTCCTACATCAAGGCATTGAAGTGAAGGAGAGAGAAGAGTTTTTTTCAGCTTCAAGACAGGGTTGCGAAAAGAAGAAATGGGCGTCAGCTGGCCATGAGTATATTTAGGTTGGAAATTAGAAGGCTTCTGACCATCAGAAGAAGGAGGTCCTGTGACAGTCAGCCAAGGGAAGCAGTGGGAGCAAACAATCTAACCAGTTTTAAGATAGATCTTGGTAACTTAATGAAAGGGATTATGAAATATGGACATCGACAACACAAGAACACTGGACTTGATGACCCAGGCAATCCCTTCTAGTCCTCTGTTCCCACATTTCTCAGAAAGTTCCTCTGCTTTGACTTCAACATGATGTCCAACTTCTGACAGCAGTAGATTTAGTTGCCTGTCAGGAGGCTCCAAATTATGGAAGAGTTCTGTTGATCCCATACCCTTTCATTAGCTGAGATATGATTTTGTAGGAGTGGCCAATTGCCTTTTCTCTTTAAATCCTATGGTGCATTTGTCAGATCTGCCTTCTAAAGCTTTTAAACATAGTTTGCATTCATTTTTATTGTAGGCTGCTGGCAAATAGTGAATTAAAAGTGAATTAAGCCAAACCAGCCATTTTTAAGTGCAATATCCAAAGGATCAACTAAGATGTAATTGTCTGTAATGTTTAGGAAAAATTACCATTAAAAAAAAAAAAAAAAGACGTAGGAAAGTCACCATAAGTACAACTTGCAATATATGTAACTTGGTAAAAGATTATTGTTTGTTTCTGAATGACTTCATATTGCTTTTAATTTGGAGTATGCTTCAATGTAAATGAGACACTAAAAACTCTAATTGGTCAGAGACATGACTGAGTATTTGCACACGTTGGATGCTTGCTTTGAGCACAAATGAGGTGCTGCTTAAAAGGAAGGGAACATGGCTGAGCCTCCAAACTTCCGGCTGTAATGCACAGAAACAGTGAACACTGCTTGACCTCTGAATAAAAGAAAAATATCTGAAGTCTCTCAAACCGAGCACTCAAAATTATACGTCTGTTTTGAAAATTCAGTTTTAAAGTAAACATACAATTATGTCTAACAGCCGATAACATTAAGAACAACTCTCTGCTTTTCTCTCTCTGGTGACAGTTTCACTCTCTCTAGCTGCTACAGATACAATTTGAGAATAATAATGTCGCAGCGCCCTGCTCAGGAAGTGATATGGAAGTGTGTGCGCCTGTGAGTCCGTGCACAAATTGCAGAGGAAATGCAGTATGTGAAGCTCCCCAGCACCTTGTTGGAATTCTGCACCTCCTGCTATCTCTGACTGAGCACACAGTGAAAGGTTTTTATGAAGATCCTCTGAGACTCGTTTCATTTTGTTTTCCTAAAATAGAAAAATTTCAGAGTTCTTGAACTACTTCATTCAGATGTCCAAATGAATCACATTTAAATCGGAAAATATGGAAATACAAGAAAGCCAGCCTAATTCACTTTCAAATTATATTTGGCTGATCTTCCCCTTTCTGGAAGGATTTGCTGTTTGGAAACACTTACCTTGGCTGGACTCTTTTTAGCAGCCAGAACATGTAGGAAGAACAATCAATCAGGCATCTCACAAGAACATTCCTCTCATGTGTCCGGCTGTACTTTCCATACAGAGTAGAATAATTTGGGATAGAAGAAAACTAGATCTAGATGAAGTCCTCTGGCACTAACTCAGTCACATGGGTATGTAAACTTAATGCTTACTTGAGCAAAGTGAGTGGTATCAAGAAAATCACACTGAGCTTAGTGGGAAAACAAGTGGGAGTACAAGCAGAACTTGGACCACTTGGATCATCTTTTTGCCCAAAGATGAATGCCCTCACCACAGCTGCCCTAGGGCAATAAAGGAAATTAACACATTAATGCCAGCCTGGTCTTAGCCTCTGAGGAGCTCTGGGAAACAATGCAGATATGTCTGTGTGTTTTCAATGATTTAATTCTTCCCTCCATTATATAAACTGCAAAAAACTGAATTCACAGCATTCCTTCCTGCTGGGTTTCTACTTCCAGGCCTTCAATCTCAACAAAAGAAGTGCTGCTGGGAAATATAATGTAGGCAAAAACATTGCTGTAAGTATGCTCCCAAATGGACTTTCAAAAAGGTTCTGCAACTCTGTTTTCCTCCATTAGTGAAGGTGTACAGAGTGCTATTACCATATAGCCATTGCTTATATATGATATGCCCTGAAGCAAGCTTTAAACTTTTCACATTGGGCTATTTAGTTTTCCAAATGACAGGTAAAAATTTCTACTATGTTCTGCTTCTTCAGATGGCCTCCCCCGAAAAAATCATTGTATACGACTCTCAGTGTGGATTGCTGACTAGTATTTTAGATTACATGAATCTGAACTGCTGCTTGTTTGATTTTTTAGATGATGTCATAGAAAAGCTCCTGTAAAGCATCAGCAGAATCTTAAAAAGCCTTAAACACCTTTATTTAGGAATTAATAAAATCTTTACTCCACTCCCTACTTCTTGTCCTTAAAAATATAAACAAAAAAATAACTCAATGGGGAAATAAGACCACATTGCAGCGTGCTCAAATATAAATACAAACACATATGAAACTATTTCAAGACTGAGCCTAATAAGCCACATTGATAAGATTCTGGTCTTCCTGATGGCAGCAGGAGCTATATTACTTCCTTAAAAAAGGTTCATCATTTCTAGCATAAGATGTCTAATTCCTATCACTACACCCTGAAACTTTTCTCACTGGACTGATAATTGATTCTCCTCTTTTTTCTCTTTCAGGAATTGTTTTTTTCTCTACTAAGCATTCTGTAGCATGATTTTGTAATTGAAAATACCTTTGGCCATGAAATTCTGAAAAATACTTCTTTCTTTTAATTGCATTTTCATATTAGATTTTGTGACGTTAACATCCAAACTCTTTATGATGTCATTCTCAGCTTCATTTGGTTTTTCTTCCACAACTTTGATGTTGCTGATACTGTGTGACAGTAACCTAGGAGACTGGTCATGCCACATGCAAAATGGGTTGTGGCAGAGATGCTTGCACATGTGTAGATCTTACGATTTGCAAAATCAGTAAAAGAAACATAGAGCTGTGATCTCCCTATATTTTGAATCTAACAATTTTAACTTAAACCAGGGTGATTTCTAATTAATACTGATTTAAACCATTAGCTTCACTCCCATGCTATGACCACAGTAACAGCAGCTTTCTACTTCATAGCTTGCTTGCTTTTTTTTTGCTTCCATGCAGTTGCAGAAACTAACAAAGAATATATGAGGGTTTTTTAAATTTATTGCTTCTGAAGGAAACTCAAGATTTACATTTTAAGGATAGTTTTCTGATGTCTCAGATGTTAACTTTGAATTTCTTTTTTCTTCTACTATATAAATTTTTCCACTAATTCAATTACATTGTTTTTCACTTCAGATATTAAGACCTTGTAATCTTGGGGTGTATGCAAAGGATCAAAAGCAGGTGGCAATTGGCTTATCTCATCTAAACAACTTAGTACTCATGGTACACCTGATCTTGTGCTTCTAACCCTTTGCCTATGAGAAGGAACAGCATGGTAGCTTAAATCTCATCAACAGATATTCTGGATGCTTACTTTTGCAGTTCCTTGTCTTAAAAGAAAAACACAGATTCTGGAAAATCACAAAATGAGAAGATAGACCATAAAGAGAATGCTACAATGATAAAAATAGGTCAAACTGTTCAGCACCAAAAATATAGTGGGGTATGCCTACAGACAGGACCCACTTCTTCCCAGGACACACAAAAGTTCTTAATGCAATGGAAGCACCCTTCCACATAATACATATTCTGCCCCTTTGCCATTCTAGTTGTCGAGGGCATTCGCAGTCTTATTTCTGAAGAAAAATCAACATAACCTGGTGTCTCAACTCTGAGAACAATGTAGCTGCTAAAGTATGCACAAACATGAAATATTCACACCCACTGCATAATGTCAGTACTCCTGATGGGACCATGGTAGTTTGGAGACAGCTTCATGGGGAAACCTCTCTTTTAGCAGTTACTTAATTTAGACAACATTAGAAGATTTTCTTCATGCAGAGAGGAAAAACACTCTAAATAGTAGATCCACAGATACCAGTTAAAAATTTTCTTGAACATATTCCATATCACAGGGACAGTCTGTACTTCTAAGTATGTAAAGCAGCTGCCTTATGTCTACATGAAATAACAGTGACTGTGAGTGAGTGAAAGTCAATAGATTCCTGTCAATGAGAGGTTTGCTTGAGGGGGACTTCTAACCTGTGATGTGGACCTGAAAGTTGATGAAATTCATTCACTGCATATCTTCTCAAGCCATGATTTAAGGCAGGCACAGAAACCCAGCTGGAGTGCGCAGGTATAATGAGGCTGTTCACCACATGGAGCATTAGAGATTGACAAAGCAAGAGCCCCACTTGCAAATCCATGGTGAAACAAAAATAAATGCATTGGTTTGAATGGACCTACTGAAGAGCTGAGTCAAAACTTCCAGATCAGGCTCCAGATAATTAATTTCTAGTAATTTTGCTTGGCAGGCAGTGCTGATCTCCAGCCAAATACATGAGTAACACCAATTCATTGAGGGGAAGAGGGGGAAGGTTTTAAGATTCCTAATTACCTGAAGAAAGCGCTTTTATGCTGTGATTGCAGATTTACATAATGTTCAGCCAGCACCAAAGCAGAAAGCAATGGTACAGTAGTGCCCTATTTAGAGCCATGTGATGAGCTGCAGCCACCTCTCCCTGCAGTCACTGTAACTGCAGTGTTTGCAACCACCTGCTCAAAGCACTCCCATCTAGACAGGCTGCAAAACCAGATATGGTGGGGAGCTTGATGACTGGGTTCTCTTCAGCGTGTTTCACCATGGGAAAAATCTGGATGCTTCACATTTCTCTTGCATCTTAAGAAATAAAAATTCACACCTCACGAAAGCATGTTCAGTTTTAGCCAAAATACTCCAGTGATAATACAGATATCTTCACTCAGGCCAACGGTGAGGAAGATAAAATGGAAATTTTATTGACAGCACCACCTTAAACAACTTCACATTACACAATGACTTTCTTGAACTTATAGACTGGTGAATGGAAAACATGACAGATCTGCTTTCTGCCTGCAACACATCTAAAATTCATGAAAAGCCAGTGGAGAACTGTCTTTGTTTCTGCTTGTGAAAAGTCAACAGCAGGAATATATGAACTGTAAAAATGCTGGCGTAGCATTTTTTGCCTTCATTCACCTTGAAACCCAAGTTTGAAAGATACAATAATTTCCGTTCAAAAACCTGATTTTAAGGAAAGCTGATTTGGGTTTTTTTTCCCCTTTATTTCCCATTTTCTTCCATATGTAGATGCTTTTTGACACCAGATGTAGTCCCTTATCCCAGCATATGGACAAAATGTAAAGAAGGTTGAAATGCTTCCATCTATTGTATTGATAAGTTAAGTCTGACAATATAATACAATATAATAATGGTAATTAGGGGGAAAATTCCTTTCACAGTTTGGATGCTTCTTGGGCACCCAAGAAGCTACTTTTACCTTTGGAGAAGCTATGAAAGTATAATTCAAACTTTAGGCACAAGTTAACAGTGAATTTCTATTTGGGAGAGTACTTTCCACAGCATTCAAGACCTCTTTAGGGTTTCAGGAAGAACTTGTATGATACAGTAGTTAGACAAGTGACACAGAAAGTATGTGCCATGGTGGAATACACAGTATAGCAGGTTTTTTTATGAAGTTGCTTGTTAGTATGCTATAGTCAACAGACATTGTGCAAAATTTGTTACCTGTCATCCTCATTTTCTTCATTCATAAAAATCCATTGCCAGAAAACACAAGGAACACTGCCGTATCCATAGGGAAATTTGTTCTGAAACTCCTGTCTAATACAGATTTTTTGCCTCCATAGTATTTCCACCTTCCTTCATGTATAACTTAGGGCTATTTCCAGTAAGTCACATATTTTGAGGTCTAATTCACATGTGTTTTAAGGAGCAGATGGCCATGGAGTGACTGTATTGTGTAATGACAAGTAACAGCGCAGAGTGGAGCAGTGGTTGCCAGCAGGAAATGCAAGTTGAGAGGCTTATACAAATGGCAGCACTTAAAAGAGATGGGCAGTTAGCTTTGCATTTATATTCCCTGTGCCAAGAATGGGAAGGCAAAATGTTTCCTGAGAAAGTTTGTGAAATGCCTCTTGCTAGATAGGAGTAGTGCCATCCAGCTCAATCCTGCCAGCATAGGACAGAAAAATCTCTCCTGACATGCCTAGTGCACCCCATGTAGTCATGGCTAGCTATGCTAATAGTCATGAGGAACATCTGACTTGTCACTGTAGAAAAGGATGAGAAAAGGTGAAGAACCATACTGCCATCTCAAGCCAGTACCTACAGGCAGCCATGGTCTAGCCCATCAATTTTGTATACCCTAACCAAGCAAGTAAGGGCAACAGTACATGAATTCTGGAGAGCACAGAGCTTTTGCAGATGCACAATGGAAATATGGTGCACAAGCGAAAAATGGGAGGGACAGCATGGATTTCTGGCATGTAAAATTTTTCTTTCAACTGTTAGTGGATCTACATGCTTTAAAAAACTTATATGGTTTTTGGAACAAAATAGATAAATATGAAGCAAATGAGCATATGCAGAACTGAAAGGTAATGTCAAAAGAAATTGCTTTCAGAGAAATACGTAGATCAGAAGCTCATCAGGAGCCTTTCTACATTACATATCCAGAGACCACTTAGTAGCTGCCAACAAAATGGTTGATGGGAGTTTGCCAAAGAGAGCCACATGCTGTTGCTGGAAAAAATCTTTCACAACTGAACTTGGCATATATATTTGAGATTGCTAGGGAGCAGGAGAGACTAGCTAAACTGCACACTTTTCTTTGACCGCAATTAGTATGAATATATGCAAGATCAGGAATGTGAATGCAAGCTACCAACAGTCCTGTACTTCATCTTTATGCACCTCTGTCTGCAGCTTAAACACTGTCAGGGTAACACCCAAGGAAATGAACTGAAAGATAGGCAGCAGATTAGAACTCAGGTCAGCAAAGCCAGGTGACACAACTGAGCCAGATCCCTATCCTCTGTCTTTTGAAAAACATATGATCTCTGTTTCAGCTGGGAAACAGCAAATACGAAAAGAATGTGCAATTTTTCTGTGTAAGAGCAGAACATTTTCACTGCCAGTATCAAAGAAGGACACTGTCTGAGAACTCATACTTGGAGTCTCTTGTCACCATGGGTTTCCACAGACACAGGCATGTTTTCAGAGGTGGCCACATGTCAGCCACCATGCAGCCTCATTTTAATGAAGGGGCAGCCAAAGCACAGATGTCAGCACCAATTCTAGCCATGAACTATGCAGGAACTATGCAATAGTTTGGAGAAACCCATTTTTAGATGTTTGAAATACCAAGAATGTTTTAAATCTCTCAGTTTTTTTCTTTTTGTACTATATGAAAGAACTGTCTCTACAGTTGACACAGGTGAGACTCCTGTAGCAGCTGTTCTGCTCAAATTCCCTAACACGGCTGGAAAAAAAAGCATATTGAAGAGACTTTTCAAACAAGGAACACAATAGTTTCAATTATAATGAAGACTTGTAACATGTTCCCTGAATACAGGGATTTACGGAGGTTCACATGATACAGATAATGCCTAGACTTAAAATCCTTGAAATACACCTAATCAATCATAGGTTCATTGAGACAGAAGAATGGAAGACTGTAGATCAGATCATTAAGGGAAAAAATAAAACAAAATCCAACTATATGAGGTATATATACAACATTTTCAAATGAAACTAATAGGAAAAATCTTTCTGGCTCTGTCTCTCAAGCAAAGCAATTTGAAAATGTAACAGGATATTCCATTTCTTACACTTTTCATGATACTCTGCACACTGACAGAGTGGAATATGGTAACTTCTCTGCCTAGACAGAATAACTTCCACTGTTTCTGACAGGAAACAGTCATTTCAGGCTACCATCTCAAGGACATGACTCTCCAAAACCTTTCTCCAAAACAATTATTTATGCATGACATTCAATCAGCAGTACCCATTTTTCTTGCAGAATGTTCCAGACATGGTCCCAGCTCTTCCTGTTGGAAAAAGCTGAAGTCTCTTCTACCTTCTGAAAAGAAATTACTTCAGGATAGATTTATAGGTTCTGGCAATAATCTTTACTGGTTCTTTCGACTGTGCTCACAAGGATTGCCAAGTCCTTGCTCAGAAATTGCTAAAAAACACACTCACAGGGGGCTATAAGCAACTGTTCCAGGAACTATATAGATCCAAGTACATTATAATACTTCCAAATAACAAAATTACTGTCATACGGCTTTACTCATGTTCTCACTTAAAAGACCAGCTTAACAATCAAGATTCAGGGGGTTCCTGGCCTTAAGATTGTCTTTAAAAGTCTTTATAAACTATCTTCATTTCAGCTGATTTCTATTACCAGTCATTTTAAATGCTTACCATGAAATTAGGTGCCACATGGATACCGGTGGATGCTTTAGTACAATTACATACCTAATAATCCGCATGTTTTACCAAGCTTGCTGAAGGTTGGAAAGTAGATATGAAAATGAGCCCATATTTTTCCTTTCAAAGCTTCCAGGGCCTTTTTTCTCCTAAATGAGCAGATATTACCACCAAAATAATTCTGCTGTAATATTTGATATAAAGGGAGACATATATACAGGAAACAGTGGAATTTAGCTAAAAACAGAAATAGAAGAAGACAGTCACAGTACAATAGGCAATGACTTCTAGTTATCACTGTGCTGAAGGAAATACTCACACTGATGACCTTGTTCTGAATTAAAATAACCAGATCTATGAAGTGCAATTGGCATTCTGTTAAGCACACTGTTCTTGTCCGGAGCTTTCTAGGCTGGCTTAATTTCCTGGCTGAGGCATTCAGTGTGATATTTCCCAGACTCATGCTAAGGGACTTTCTACCCTGCAAGCACTTCTATGGCTGAATTGCAAAAACTGAGCAGAGACCCTTCTCAGACAAGCGCTTGAATACCTGCTCTAGTGTTACAAATAATTGTAGGACTGAACTTGCTGTTCATACTGAGCCTCAGTTTAAGATAGGAAAAAGATTTAGAAGTAAGAACTTAGAAAAAAAAAATCCTTGCATCAATGATTACAAATCTTTAAATCCTTAAAAAGAAAAAAAGAATTGTAATAACTCCATTTTTCAACTTTAAAGCATCTCATAATGCCAAAATTTTTAGCTGCTGAAACAGTATGCATAGCAGACTAATAAATAATATCCTTGATATTTAAAATCTAATGCAGAATCACAGAATCAGAGAATATGCAGAGTTGGAAGGGACTGACATGAAGAGGGAGAGGAAAGAAATTTCAGTCACTAAGTTACTTTGGTAAACCATGACTAGAATTCAGAAATTTCCATGATCTTATGTATCACTTGTTATTTAGTGTCCTCCGTTTTGGTGCTTGTTCCCAGTACAGCTAATTAGAACAGTAGGAAAATATAATAGACTTAAGTAATTTCTAGACTAACCAATGAATCCTATTTGGCACAACAGAAATGATAAGAAACAGTGGCTGGCTGAGGACCAACTAATTAGTTGATGATTAGGAGCAATTTCTCATATAAACTCTTAATTTTCATTGATTTCTGATCTAACAATATTAACCCAGACAATAAACTTTATTAAACAGAAGTAATATGGGTAAAAGGGAGGGAAGTGAGAATCAAAACAAGATAAACTTAATACGGTAAGAGATATATGTATCTGACAAAAACAAATCAACAATATTTACAAATTGCAAGATTAATATTATAAAAGTAGGCTAAACCCTTCAAAGGAACTCCACATTTAAATCACCCACTTAAAAAGGAAATTCAAATAGAATTGTAGTCGTTTACCAAGTGTATTGCACAAATTGCTAAGCACTCCATGGGCATAATAAATTGCCAACACTCAAATTGATCTGCCTGCAGGCTATTGCAATTGGCCTTCCCACCCTTTTCTGCAGGTTCTATTGCAATCCTGACCCGTACTTTATTTCAGCCTTAGCAATTATTCAGTTTCAGTACACATCATATATCATATAATATCATAGCATATCACTAACTTAAAACTCTTCTTAATTTTCAGTTAAATTTCAGCTGTATGAGCAACTTTTTCCATGCCCTCATGAGTGCTAGAACAGATGTAATGAAGAGGCAGAAGCATATGGCCTGGGCAAAACCAGGCACAAGTGTTGCTGGCAGCATGGTCCTACATCAGCCAAAGCTATTTATGAAACTTAGAGTGTGTGAAAGCAAAGTGGCCAACATGAAAGGATAGGAAGGTGTCAAATCAGGAAGATCAATTCAGAATCAGTTTTAATTGTTCTTAATGACTTCTGAGTAAATATATTTTATGCTATTCAAATATTAATGGGTGTTTACCATTAATATTAAAGTAGTTTTAAAACTGAGTCAAGGTGTTCAAATATTCAGTTGCTTTAAAGAAGAGCAGGGTCCTTGAAGTCCTGCTGACGTCCTTATATAAGCCACCTCCCCACTCAACATGCCCTGCTTTTTATTTCTTCACACAGCATTGCAAAATCATTAATAAAGTAGTGCTTACTTACAAAGAAGCAGAAATTAGTTTCTGATGAGACATTCTCAGCAAAAAAAGCATCTACAGCTGAAAATGGGTCTCATTTGAAGATCAAGCTGTTGCTATTCGGAACAGCTAGTTTAAAGAATATTTGGTTTAAATACATTACTTAATTCATATTACTTAAAATTCATGTAAGACATGAACCATTAGCAGAAGACAACATAATTTTATGTATTTTTATGTATGCTAATGGTAAAGAAATAACACAGAAAGGTATAAGCACTATTCCAAAGGGAAGGTTTTGGTAAATAGCTAGACAAAAAGCCCAGAAAATTAAGATTACCTTCATGTACAACTCTAAACAAAAAGGGAAGCAAATTCAAAAGACAACCAGATATGAAGAAAATGGGAGACCTGTCAACAACAAAAAACATCTGAGTCATTAACAACAAAACATCCATTGAAGCTTGCCTCACCGATTTCCAGCTAGATGACATTTCAAGCCTTGTACTAACCAATGATTCTCCACCCCACACTGGCAGGACAAACCATCCACCAGCACTATCTACCTTCTCCACAAACATTCCATTTGAAAAGGTAGGCCCCTTATGTAATGCTAATACCGCTGAATTAATTTACTTAGCAATAGGAACGAATCCAATGCAAAGTTACATGGCATAACTAATCTAAAGGTGAGTCCAGTAGTGCTTCAATAGGGATACTTAGAAAGATCTGTCATTCTCTGCAAGTTCAACACACATATTATCAAAGACAGACATCTAAAATATAAATTCATTTCTCTCCCTCTTACATTCAGAAGCCACCTCTAATCCTGCTCACAGAGCCTATCACATCTGTGTCTTTTGCCAATGTTATATCTCAACCACAGTTTTTATAGGCCTTTAAAACATAAAGATGATAGAAACTAAGTCACAAATGTTAGATGAGAAGGCACCACAAGACATCTATTTTAACTCCTAGCTATAAAAAGTAATGTAGTGTGTGTATATATATATATAAAATGCATAATTATCTCAAGGGGGAGTGTCAAGAGGATGGAGCCAGGCTCTTCTTTGCTCATGCCAAGCAATAGAATGAGAGGCAGTGGACACAGGAAGTCCCATCTGAACATAAGGAAGGACTTCTTTAAGATGTGGATGATCATGCACTGGCTGGAACAGTTCAGAGAGGGTGTGAAGTCTCCCTCACTGGAGATATTAAAGAACCATCTCGACAGAATTCTGTGGTATGTACTCTAGAATGACCCTGTTTGAACAGAGGGGTTGGACCAAATGATCCACTGTGGACCCTTCCAACCTGACCCTTCTGTGATTCTCTGAATAAACTTAGACTGTCCCTGACACTCACGTGTTCTTAAAAATTCCAGTGATGGAGATTCTACAACCCACAAAATCTCACCTGTCCAGCTAATAAGGTACCCTTCAAAAAGAATTTTATAGTATTTAATATGTATATCTTTTGTCCATGACAACTGATTACCTCAGGCCTTATCTCAGCCAACACTGGTAACAGTCTACTCGGCCTTCTTGTCAAAAACAAATTGAAAAATTATGGCATCTTTCATAATGGTTCTATAAATATAAGTTGTGAACCAATAACCCCAAGATCCCTTTCAAGGTCTCACCTATTCTACTGTGGCCTTTCCCATTAGGCTTCCTATTATATCTTTGTTGGATTTTTCACTGTCTTAAATGTAAGATTTTATACTGTTCTCACTCAGTTTCACCATATGCTTTTTTAGTTACAGATACAACAGAGTGTAGGACATTTGTTCTTAACTTAAACAACAGAAATATAGAATCCACATAGTAAAGAACTGATGATTTGGTGAGTCATTATTATTGTGTACTAGCTACATCTTCCACAAAGTTGCCACCAGCTGAAGACAAACCAAGTGCTAATGGGAGAAAACAAAAGCTAAAATGGATACAATAAAATACAATTAATTCTTCAAAATGCATAATTTAGTTTGCAGCATAAGCCAATGAAAATGTCCCACCAGATTCCAAAGAAGCCATTAAACACTCTGTCCATGGCACTCCTAATTAGATACATAACTAATGGATCACAATTGTTTATGCAGTTGAACATAGAAATGTGAAGTCATGATGCAAGCACTGTAAATCCAACCCATCTCTTTCCTCTCCTGTAATACAAAAGTAACTAGCCTAGTGGTAGTCAGGTCTTGAAACAGCCAAAAATCTTGTCAGAAAAGACTATCCTTTATCCTTCATATCCTTCCTTTTGGCACAATAGCCAAAGAACCACAGAAGAAAGCATTCCTTGATATGGTAGTCCAAACCTTTCATTCATGAGCAAGCTTTTAGGAAATGTAGCTCTACACCATATTCAGAACCTCTTAAGTGAGATTAAATCTCACGTAGAGTATGACCTGGATGCAAGGCCACGCACTGTAAATGATATTTTAGTGAAAATGTGGTTTCATCTATTCCTAGAAATGTACACAGGATTCAGTACATATAGCTCAGTGTAAAATACGGCTATTTTAGACCTGAGAAAGACTAGCAGTCCAGGTAGTCCTCAAAGAGTGAATGGAGTTCTTCAGTCTGAAGACATCTAATGATAAATATCAATATACAGATATCACTTCCAAGACCACATTAGTTGCTTGTCTTTCCAGCTTTGTATATTTGCTATGAAACTAGAGGTTTATTTAGAAGCTCCAGGCTGCACAAAATGTGAACAGCATAATCTACCATAAAAACATCTCACCCATCCTCTCTTCTCTTTACTGGCTAGATTAGTTTGCTGCACCAAAGTTCAAAGTCTTCACCTTTTACCTTGAAAATACTCAATTTTCTGACAACATGAAATAAAAGTTATTTCAGTTTTAATAGGTACTTTAATATGCCCAGAAATAAAAACATACATGCTTATATTTGAATTTTTTATGTTTGCATGTTTATAAATTCAAAGGGACTCTGAGAAATGGACTTTGACTAACTGTACACAATTCAATTACATTGCACACAAGAAGGAACAAATATGTCATTTTGCACAAGGAATTGGGACAAAGTAGACAATCTATATAGGAAAGTACGGCAAGGTCACATCCTACATAAATTGGACATTTGGCTCCATGGATCCTGCAGAATAGACAGGTGAAAAGGAAAAGGACAGAGAGAGACCCTGAAAATTTAAAAAAGGAGGGCAAAGGAGATGAGCAATAAGCTTGGGACTGAAAAACCTGTGAAAGGAACTAGAGAAAACTGAGACTGCTTTTTCTTCAGAAAAAGTATCAGATATCCAAGACCTTCATATCAATGTGTATCACATCTCAAATGATCTCTTAAGTACTAACAGATAAAACGAAGTTGAGTCGTGGGGAAAACAGTGCCATTTCTACCCGCTGCAGGGTGTTTCCCTTATTCTCTGAAACATCTGTACCTCAGTGCTCTTTGATCCATCCCCTGGACCTACAATACGAGTCAGTATGGCAACTCCTAATATCACGAACAGACAGATTCATAAAAATGTAGCACCAAGTTACAAATACATTTCACTGGGCTTGCCAAAAAAGGAACACCTCAAGAAGATTTCACATGTGAAGGGTAGGTACCCTTCCATGTTCAGGCAGCATCCTCCTATGTATTTCTTCCAATATTGTAACTTTCAAAAGGCTCCGTTCCATCAAGCTCAACAGGATTTTCTGATATTGTAGACAGTCATCTACGCACTGAGATACATTTATACTACAAAAAAAACCTTAAGTGAGGATCAAAACTTTGAGTTCCCAATTTCATTATAAGTTCTATCTATGTAATTCAAAGGCAACTTTTCCCAAAAAGCCTTTGCAACAAAACACGCAGCTCTTGATTAGTTTTGAGGATAGTTTTGATGAAAAAAAGCTATTGGAAGAGGGAGGGGGAAATGTACTGTTACTAAAGCTTAATAGATTAATAAAATACATTCTGTTTATTAAAAAATAATTATTGGGATTATTCTACAAGAAAAAATTATATTGGATATTGCATGTATAGTTTACAATTCATTTTTATCCATATGAAGTTCATTTCCAAATTCACTTTGATACTATGTCTGAACTAGAGCAGAGGTTAAGCAGGAATGAAACAGGAAATGGAACAACAAATAAAAGCTCTGAAACAAAACCCAATGTTTTCTGTAATATGGTCACTAATGGCTTTATGCAGCAGGAACACTACACGTGGAAGAAGGGGTACATAAGGCAGCAGACTTTTGTGTATCTAAATCCTGCCAACCTACTCAGCAGAAAGCTGGCTATTGTCCAAAGGTCTAACTAGGAAATACAAAATTGCAGTTCTAAAAACCAACCCTTTCAAGCCCCCTGATCCACATTGCTGAGTTTTTCTTCTGGACACTTTTTTTTTCGGTTGTTGCAGAAACAGCTGCAGAAACATACTTTTTTAATAATTCAGACGTTTACCCCTAAAATGGATTAGAGATGACATATCTGCTTAATCTTGGACCAGAAACCTTAGGGCAGATTCTTTATAGACGTTTCTGGCTACAACTCATGCCCCCACAAACACACAAGTGCTCATGCATGGTCTCTTGGCTGCCTTTACGTATAACCATCTGCTAGGCAGAATCGCCCATTCACAAGCAGTTCCAGCGTGTTTCACAATCGCTTCTAACACAATCGAATGCTGGCTGAGATACACAATTGTGCTGTTGCCACTCACAGGAAATATCTTTTGCCTGACTGTACTGTCAATCACACTGATCTCGCATATTTCTGTAGATTTTATCACATATAACAGAACTTAAAGCCAAAACGAGTAATGAGTGGATAATGGGAAATCTGCTTTGTAGGCACTTGTAGCTCTGGTGTTCTTTAGTAGAAGCTGTGTAGTAACTTAAGGAGACTAGGGAAAGCAGTGGCCCCAAGAGCTGCTTACCAACGGGCAAGGATACTCATATAATCTCACCTTTAACAGCATTAGATTTTAAACCTAAATAATTTGATCTCTATATGGGTATAAGCAACCTGAAAAGAAGACATGAGCTGTGTGTTTGTTGACATGAGACCTTAAAATAAAAGTTGCATGCACATCTTGTTAATGGAAGTGTAGGAAATAGAAATCAAAACTGAAAGACCTAAGTGAGACCCACGATTATATTTTAGTCAAACCTGATGGCAAACCTATGAACAAGACTAATGTTTCCTATTCTTTCAAATAGGCAGATGTGGCACCAAATTTGACAGTGATGCTAAAAAACACCTCATAGTTAACATTTATGTCTTCACTAAAATTTCTCCTTCGAGTGGTTTCTTAAACAAGAAAGGACAGATGACTGATAAACATAAAATAGATCCTTCCACAGAATAAAAAGTGAAACATTTTCAATCATTTCTCCAGGACAGATCATTCTTCCCTCTCTTTGGTAAGGCAAAACTTACAATGTAAGTTCATAATTTAACTAGACCAAGCACTATAGCTGGAAAAAATAGATATGCTTTCAGTACAGCTGCTGAGTACTTCATGATCTGCCCTTGGCACATGCCGATAGTCACCAGCTGAGGTTACACTGGCTCTTTTTTTAACCTCTGATTTTGGAGTCTCACTATTGCCAGGACTTGTCCAAACTTGGAAAAGAATTTGGGCATATGTCTGAAAACTCAGAACACATTATGCCTGGAAGTCCTACTATCTTAAATTGAAAAAGAAAACAGTTAAGCTGGCGTTCAAGGTGGGAATACACTCGGATAATTGATTCTAGCAGAGGCCAGGGACCCAAGATTGTCCATCAGTCAGTCTATTTTGTTTTTACAACAGTCTCAACTGCCTAAATATCTTACCTGTCTTCACAGTAGGCAATGGTAGAATCTTTCTATGGAACATTTCATCCTTTACTTCGTCCTATCCACTCTCCAGGACATCTGACATACTCAACATTGCTTCTGTGATGTCTTTGCAAGATCAAATAGGTAAAACAGAGAACAAACTTGAGATTCTCTTCCCAGTTATCTCCAAGTCTGACTTCAGTGTGCTCCTGTCAGTGAAAAGCATGCGTGATCAGTGAATTTGGCCTCAAGCCCAGTGTTCAGACTACTCTTAAAAGTAGGTGAAGAAATATCCACTATATTTTGCTGGATTAGGGCCAAGTCATTCTGTACTTTGCAGGAATATCCAGACGCTGAATCAATTTAGAAAATTACCTTGAACTCAAAAAGCAGGCTTCTTAATGCATCTTGAAATATGGACCATTCTTTAGGTTATTTGGTGACATGGAAGTCAATGCTGTCCTGTCTGATGTCAGAACAGTCTTAAGTCATGCCAGTAAAAGAGTAGAAGTCTACAATTCCTCAGCTGCCAAAACTCAGATTATTTATTTTATTGAAAACAATTTCACATCTTCCAGTTGAACATACTAATAAGCATCCACTCCAATTCATTATAAAAATGTAAAGTTCCTAATTGCACACATCAGTTTGATGTTAATTTTTACTGGAGTTTTTCCTCCTCTGCAATATAGTCAGTCTATTCATCTGAGAGAACTGCACATTTTGGAGTTTGTCATCTGACTTCTTGTAAACTTCTCATTTGGCACTAAATGCAATGACCATGTTGATTAGACCAACTGTATGACATGGGGGTGGAATTGCTGTCAACTCATTACAAAAATATATAAGTCCTCACTTTTAATTACTCACTTAGTAACAGATTAGGTCTTATTGCCTGCCAACAGCATGACCTCCCTCTCTTTCAAGGTCAACATAAATCAAAAGAAATCAGATGAGCTTGAACTTGTCGTTTATTCATTTCTAACCCTTTCATAAGGAAATCTGTTTAACAAAAAAAAACAAAAAAAAACCAAAAAAAACCAAGTCTCCATTCAATAAAGAGACAATTATTAGGGCTAAAGAGCCAAATTTCCTGGATTTTTTTTTTTCTGAATAGCCTCAAGTAATATTCCAGGAAAAAGGCCTTGATACTATTTTCTTTGTGGAATAAAAAGAAAATCAGCATTAGAAACATAAGATTGCTTACAGGTTTCAAATATCAGTACGAATAAGGGTTTCCTGGTTCCATGCTTTAAGGATTAACTGTATTAAGCACTACAAAATGACATTTGTCATGTTTACTTTAGCTGTCTTGATCTGACAAACCTCTGCAAGCCTTATAAATAGGGGCTGAATGTGACTTCTCCAAGATTGCTGCTGAATAATTCAAAAATATGCAAAATACATCATTTCACTATCAAGGAAAATCCTAAATAAATAAAAATTCTTAAAAAATGAAACAATACTGTTTTGATGATTAATTATGACTTAGGGAATCACAGAATATGAAAGACTTGGCTGCACCTGTCTGTGTTAGTAAAAATTGCTTCAAGGTTTTGCTGTCACTTTGATGTTTTAGCACCTAGATTTTCATTAATTATAAAATTATCTTTGTGGACCTTCTGGACACAAAGAATGTGCTTTATTGGCTATGTATCACAGACTGTTATCACAAAGAGCTGTGTATTTATGCCAGTACCCTATCAATTCAGATGGGGGACAGGTGCCCAAAGTCCTGGACTTCATTAATTTTTTGTATTGCCACAAATATTTTCATTAGGTATGTCTTTTGGGGTTTGGAGGGTTTTCTTAAAAAAATGGTTACTTTGGCCTATTGCATAAGATACACATATTCCACATTCTGCTAAAGTTATGCTGCACATTGTTCAAGTTTATTTTCAGACCCCATAAAGGAAAAAGCCATACCAACAGAAGCACAGGCACACAGGCCTCTAGCACTATTTACACGCTTCAGGTCTGGAAACACGTTTGCTTAACACACACGAATGAGCCCTTACAGGACTCAGTTTATTGGGCCAGTTTGTGGATGTCCATGAAGCTAGAAGGAAAATCAGAGCAGTTTCTCAAGTCTTATTATCATTCTTCATCCACAAGACTGTGAAGGGGAAGTCTTCCTCTGTCCTATGAAGAACATTTTCAAGATAAATAATGTTGGATGAAATAGTTTTAATGTTAGAGTTGATATAAAAGGTATATAATTAACTAACTATAATAATAAGTAAAGAACACAGATGATATGCAAAAGCATTAAGGGGTACATTCATATTTATTTTCTGAGATATGCTAACAATTACCCATGGACAGTACTTTCCAAACACAGACATCTTCAGATCTCCTGTTCAGATGTCAAACTACTACTAAGGCACTTGATAAATTCAGTCATCCCTATATTTCTTCAACATGATTTGTGAGTTAATTGTAGAAGGAAAATTATAATGACAAATATATAGACAAAGCATTATACATGATTCATATATATGCATTAAAAATATCAAATGTATTGTCATGACTTATTGCAGTGATGTGTATGGCCTTTTTGTCCAGATGAATCACCAGATGTTTTCTTTCCTTTAGACTTGAAAGTTCACGTGCAGCAGAAGTCAGCACCTAAGAGTGGAGGTGGAGTTTAAGTTTTTAAATGTAATTATTGGCAAATAAGAAAATGCTAAAGCCATACAAATAATTTTCTACTTAAATCTTATTTTTTCCCGTCCACCCCCTTAGAAGTGTGCAAACTGCTGAAGCAGACCAGACAGAGAGACTTGATTAAGGTTTTGTCTTTTACTGCTCTCTCCTCACTTTTCCTATATTAAAATAAATTGCATTTAATTTTTTTAAAAGCATAATTGGATAAATCACATGTCTGAAGTAACTACAGAATGCATAATAAGTAAGAATATACTTTTATATAGCCATTCCTTTTACAAAAAAAAAAAAAAAAAAAAAAAAA
>VXBA01001197.1:32759-51651 GCA_013399895.1 Serilophus lunatus
AAAAAAAGAGGGGAGGGAAATAAAACCCAACACTTTATTTTGAAATATCCAAGACACATCTTCTTTCTAAATGCATTTTGCCCATGAACAGAGAAGTATAAGCAAGATATGGCACAGATACAGATCTGTCCTTTAAGGTCCTGGATCTTTCTCTCTATCCCCACATGATATGTGAAAAGAATGTGGGCTCTGATCTGCCAGGCAGAAATAACCACAAGAGCAAGGTGCCAGTGCACAAAGTAAAACTGAAGTGTGAAGTTTACTGCCAGTAGCACAGACAATCCACTCAAATCATCACTGAACCACCAGACACAGCAAGAACATTGCTGAAGCTTCCACTAGAAATAAAACACATGCCCTCCTTTATTTGTTTCCTCTGAAATAGAAGGTTGCCAGACTCCAACAAGATAGCAGCTTTTGACTTGTCCATTCCCACATTTCAACAAAATTGGCAATAGTCACCAGTCCTCCCGTTCACTCCACTGACTTTTCATTGAAAAATTAGCAATGCTCAAGGGCAACCTCCAAACTTGGGCCAGCCCCATCAAGAGTAGAGGGACCGTAAAACCCTGAAACATGTAGGAATCCCACCTTCCCTTCCTGAAAAAACTGCCAATCCCTCAGGAAGGAGAAAGAACAAATCTTACACGATCCAAGATTTTATAGTTCTGGAAGGGGTGAAGGGAGTGTAACTGCATCTAGACTCTGATGTATTGTTAAATTTTAAAGAGATAGTTCAGCAGGATTTGCTGTGTCTTACAAGTGCCTACGTTCAGGCATCCCAAAATGTTTGGCTCTGGACACGGAGAGCAGAAGAGGCTGGGTTTGGTTTTTGTTGGTTTTTTTTCTTATTCGATTTACCTATTGTGACCCATAACAGCATTAAAGCCTGGAAACAGAACAGACCATAGTAGAAACTGAATTAACACTGCACTCTGCTGTATGTTATAAGCTGTACATCCTTTCGATAATTTCTTCTCTGTAACTGTGTTTAACCTCAGGGAGTAGTTTGAACTGTGTTTTGTATCATACCTGTTATACACACACACAAACAGTCATTGAACACACTTGTACTTGCGTCTTTAGGTATCCAGAAAATTTCTTTGCCCACTGAATGGATGTCAACAGACATTAGATTAAAGAATTCTGCAAAGCAAACAACAGACAAACAGACAAACAGAATAACAATATTAGGATGGCCCCCATTAACCACACTCTCATCTGTAAAAAAGTATCTTTGAGCTTCTTCCTGCATGGACGCCATCTGTTCATTGTCTGTCTCCTAAATTCTCTGCAGCAGATATTCAGATGAAATTGTATGATGAAATTGTTTGTTTCAAACTAAGAGAAAAGTTAAATTTGTATGTTCATTGTCGTTTCATGGGAAGGAGAACTTTAAAAAGCAGAAAAAAATACAAATAATAATTAAAAAAATTGCTAATGCACTCAAAATAAAAGCAGCACCTGTAAGCACTAGATGGCAGCACAGCAAATGGTATTTCTTCCTCCAGTAACGAAAATCATTGAAAACTAGAGGGATTTCAAAATCAAAGCAATATTGTAAAATCATATTATGAACATTTGGAAATAAATGGAGGATCGTTACAAAAGGAGAGAGAAAAAAATATCCATTTTCCCTTAAGAGTAATGCTTTACAGCATACCTCTTCCCAAAATTTCATGGCAGCACTATTGCCCAACTACAAAGCTGCAAAATGCATGCTGGGCACATCTCGCCTTTTCTCAGAGTCCATACAACAGCTCCAGATGATGTCTGCCCCAAGCCATTTTTTTACTGATTTGGATATAGATGTCTATAGTTTCTCAGTTCTGTCTTCACCAGAAGATGTTATTCCATATTCAGGATAATACAAGGAGACTGGGAGGAAGTTGGTGGACATCTACAAACTTAGACCTGAAGAAATAAACTCTAAAAATCATCTGCAATTGGACTAGAAGGAGACGCTTTTTAAATTTCTTATCTCTTATGCAAACCCAAGCCTTCCAGTTCCTTTACTTTCAGTCCCCTGGCCGTTCAATATATTTCTTGTGGTCTCATGTACTCCAGCAATACGCCAGGATTTTTCAGAAATATGTTGAGTGTTTATCCCTAAGAGTAAGTGATGTCAATCCTGGCCCTGACTTAAAAATGGACTCCTTTGAAAGCAGTCCTGAACTTCAGCCTCATCCTTCATGAAGTGCATGAGCGCACACACACACACACACACACACACACACACACACACACATACACACACACACACACACACACACACACACACACACACTCACACACACACACACGCAGAGCCATGCAGACACACACGTATAATCTTTTGGCTGCCCTTCAATGTAACAAATTAATTCCTCTACTCTCAACCTCTTTGTGACTCATGACTTGGTGTTGCAGAGCATCACAGAGAAAATGTAACTGCAAAAGAATCTTGTGAAACTGAATGTATGTGCAACTGTGCATCAAATGTAACTCAATGTCAGTAAGTGTAATTCAGGTGGAAGGAGGGAGCAGCTATTTATATTACATATTCTTAAATATGGACACAAGTCTGTTCTAAAAGTTTCTCTGAAATCACTAGCATCCTGCCTAGAAACAGCCAAAACACAAAAAGGAACAGGAAAGCAAAACAAACAAACAAAAAGAGTAGAAAAATATTAGAAAACATCATTGTGACCAATCCAATCATCCAATGATAACAGAAGGTACAGCAAAATCAAAAAGCATACAACATTTACAGTGATGAGCAAGTATATGAAACCATTTCCATGTGATGAAAGATCAATCAGACTATGAGTCTTCAGCTTGGAAAGGAGACAACTGAGAGAGTATAGAATAGGCAGCTTTAAAATCATGACTGATGTGGAGAATGCAAAAATCAATTACTGTGCATTTCTCATCATCTTGAAATGAGTGGGAATCTATGTAATTACCAAGTATCAGGCTTAAAGTGAATAATTTTTATTTTTTTTCTCACACCGACCCGGTATAATGTGTTACTTGCTGCTACAGAATATCATGAAAAATCAGAAAAGGATTTTAGAAGGATTAGACAAGTTCATGGAAGACAGGTCCAACCATGACTATGTAACATGATGACTTAGATGCATGATGGGCCACATTTTATAAATCTCAGTTACCAGATACAAGGAATGTCTACAAGGAAGAAATTACTGAAAAAACCTCACTGTTAATAGTTTCCCTAGGTATCAAGGACAATATCCTGACCCAGATGATTCTACCCAATAAAGCTGTCCTTGATGTTATGCTAGAGAAAACACTACTTGTTTTGCATATAAATTCTACAAACTTAAGATTAGGAATGTGATTTTAAAACAAAACAAAACAAATAAACAACCAAAACCACTGAGATCTGCACTGACTGACACATTTTCTTTCTCTTTCATGAATTCATGAGTCACTCTAAAGATATCAGTATTAGACATGGACATCCTTAGAGACAGACAAGAGCCAATGAAAGCATTCAGTCAAACACTGGTTTTACGGAAGTCACTGAATTTTTTTGGGTTTTGTTTCTTTGTGTTCAGTATATATTTGAGGCCAAACTAAAAACTTTATAGTTCCTAAAATCCACAATTTCAACACGCAGTTTCCCCAACCACTAAGGGAAAATCCACCTTCATTCACTATTCCAGAGGCTCATTGTTTCCTTGCAATATGACCTATTTCTCCAATTGGAATTCCAAATGGGAACTTGCTTCAGAGTATTCCAGACTGTTTGAAAATTAAAACTTCTCAAAGAAACACAGTAGGCTTTTTGGCTGAATCCTTGCAGATCCAGATGGTGCACTGGTGATTGAGTGGGATATTTTAGCAATGCCACTGAAAATTCAGGCAAACATGAAATCATTAGTTTCACAGTTTATTGTCCCCATGTCACCACAGTTAGTGATTGTCAGGGAAACTGCTTTCTTTTCCACTCTGTTTCCATCAACAAGCAAAGCTCACAAATTTATAATCTCCTGTTCCTCACTCTTGCAAATTTCATGAAGATCCATGCCAGGACAGAGACACTCTATTAATGTTTTCACAAACAGAGAAGATGCAGAATGAGTGGAAATTTCTTGCATGCTAGAAAATCCAGACATGCACTTACCATGTGGTGAATTTTGAAGGAAGGGAGTTAATACATAGGAGATTAGCTGCATAGCAGTGAGTAGACAGGCCGTGATACACAATTAATTGTTCCGAAGACTAGAAGAGATTAAAGAGATAATCAGGATAATCTCCTGTACACAAAAAAGAAGCAACCTTTCCTGGATTAACTCGTGTCTTTGAGTCCAACCTCTACAGCTTAGTTATAAATATGATTTTAAGAGAAGCATCCAAATTTTTTTTCATATTTTCAATAGTGAAGAACTTGCTAGGATTTTCCAAGCTTTAATTGCCACTAAGTGATTGGATCTTGCTACATTTTTATCAGCCAGAAAGAAGAACCAGTTTAGACCCCCATTTGGGTTTTCTTGTACACTTAATTTTATTTATTTTTTTTTATTTTTATTCATTATTTCATTGATTTATTTATTTTATTAACTCTAATTTCCTGTTTAATGGAAGAAGTAGACTGAACTAGGTTTTCGAGTGGAAAACTTATTTCCCAACCCTTCTGATCATCCTTGTAGGTTCTCTTCGAAGTCAGTCCAATTTTTTTTTTAAATTGTGGATGTCAAAATTTGACCTCATGATCCTGGTGTCATCTCAGCTATGTAGCCAGAACAGCTGGAATGAAGGCTGGCAGCTTCCAGCAGCAACTGCTGCCATACCTCCCTTACCTTTTTCACCCTTCCCCTCTTTCCCTCTCCTTCCTGTTTAAGGTCACAAGAAAAGCAGCAAATCTCAACACTGCCAGTTAACTCTGTTTCCCAGATTAACTTCCTCCACAACTTACTAATTTTGTTCTGACTGGCCTTAGCTCATGTTTGGCCTAACCTTGAATCCCTGGATTGCCGTTGTTCATTCTGCTCTGATTTCTGAATCTGCATCCTTTGGATCCCCAGACACTCACATACAGCTACATATGCACTTGGACTGTCAGGATAAAAGCCACATTATGTAGATGTGGCTGACATACCCTTTTCCTAGGCAGCTGAGCCTGCAATTCACAAGAAGTAAACTTGTTTGTCTGTATCCAGGGCTGAAAATATTCAAGACTGCGGCTAAATAATGGGGAAGTCATACATAATGGAAAAGGCATAATATTTACTACTAATAAGTGAATCTCATCTTTCCAATCAAGTATGAAACATTTTTAAATTATTGAGATGCAAAGACACTAAGATACGTATAAGTAAGTAAGTTTTAACAATTTACCAAGTGAAACCTTGGTTAGAAAGCTCTGATGGAATAAAGAACTACTCCAGGGTTAGTTCTACTTAAGGGAAATGAAAAAAAAAAAAAAAAACCAAGTGAAAAACCCTGTATTTAGAAATCAGACTCCACCATCTAGAAAACAATTAACAAATATTTTTTGAAGTTAATCTAATCAAGGTGTATACATAACAAGAAGCTGTTTACTTGCAAGATGCAGCCAAACTGTGGTAGGAAGAGGGAGTTATGGCGCTACACCACTACTTTGGGTATGACACCGTCCATGCAGCTCTGTGTATGGGTGGAAGATACTGCAATAATCTTAGCTGCCACTGCCCCCAAAAAACCTGTCCCGATGCATTGAAAAGGAGCTTTTTTGCCCAATAATATTGTTATGTGTTCAGTAAATCTCACTGTAACCTAAAGCAGAGAAATATGGTCTTGTAGGGATCTGAATCCAAGGCCACAATATCCACGAGGATGCTGAATTTTCTTGTTTTGGATTAACTCTGATTTTAAATTTAAGTTTTTCTAATGCACCTCATGTGACTCAGTGCATAAGGGTTCCTCCCTGTTTTGACCCAGTTGTTATTGGAGAACTAGTTTTTCAAGCTGTGAAATCCACTTTATAGCAAGGCCTTAAAACCTTGGCAATGCCTTTGAATGACAAATGCAGGTCTCCTCTGAAATACATTTCAGCTATGTGACCCTGATTTAAGTTAAAATTCATGGACTGTTAATTAGCATGTGGAACAGGAAGTTTCTAAATAGCTCACCAGGTATGTATTTGGCAGGCAGTACACCGACACTTGAAGTGTGGTTAAAAAAACCCACTCTTTTTACATCACTGAAAGTTTAATAAATATTTATTTCTTCAGGGACCTCCTACGTTAATGAAACCTGTCTGCTCTTGTTTGAATCTTTAAAACTCATGTGTTAAATAGTAAAGCTGAGGTAGTGTCTCTGAAATTGTACCACTAAAAGCAGAGCAAATACAGAACATAAGTGCTTTTTCTGTCTATTTAACAGTTTTTATGTGTCCACTAAGTGCTTGTTTTCTGTTTTGTTAATCATTCCAACTCCCATAATAATTAGACAAAAGAGGAAGTCACAATTTGAAATGCTACTGTTTCTCTAGTTCTCTAGAGTTAAAAGGAGGAAGCTGGATTAGATGGCTTTCTCAAATGTTTTCTTGTTTTGCTAATCATGTCAAAATCACATTTCTGTGCACATTAAATAGTCAAAGAGCCCATCAAAATACTGTTATTTGTTTAGCATCAGGAAGCAATTCCATTTGCCATATAATAGTCAAAGGCCTGAAATACATTTTTTTTTTTTTTATCAATGCTATAATTTTCTAAGACCTTTTGCAATATCCCCAAAACTTGTTCCTCTACTGGTTGCACAGCCTACATATCTACAGGTTAGCTTTCCAGCCCTGGAATGACACACTAAATGGCAGTACTGCCAGCAAGCCTAATGCCACACATAAGAAAGTGCCTTTGGTGCCAAGTGTTATGTGCCAAGAGAGAGAAAGGTCACAGAGACTCCTTCTCAGATCACAAGAGAGTGGCTCAGACCACTCTCTTTACAGTAGACTTACTGTCTCTCTAACTCACCTCCCAACTTTAAATCATTCTTTAACTGGATCATGAATTCGTGTTTCCATGTTTCAAGTCAAAGCTTGCATATTTTATGTCGATTACTTACTTAGATGACCTCCCGAGTCCCCTTCCAGCCTCAGCTGCCTATGATCCCATGGGTGCTACTGAAAGAAAAACTGCAGCAGCTTGGCACTATAGCCATTCCATGTGGTTCATGATCAATTATATTTGTTCCTGTCATTGTGTAAACATGAAGATGCATTCACTAATACATAGGAAATGGAGAAGTCTTCTCCCACATAGAAGTGACCCACTGAGAGATGATGTGGCTGCGTTCAGGGAGTCAAAGTACTATCTTACTTTCATTCCCACTATCAACTTTTTAGTACACTACTGCAGTTTTATTGCTTTAAATGAAGATTTCATGCAGCAGTGGATTCCAGGAGATCTGGAAATCCAGCCTTTGCAAAGCCATATTGACTAAAGAATAGCTCGAATTCCTGTGATCCTATGAGGGCTTTAAAATATTGGAGATGCAACTTCATTTATATGCCATTTGTCCAAATGAAACCCGGAACAAATACTCAACATTTACTTCCTGCTCCATAAGAAATGTTTCACCTACAGTTGTAAAGCTCTTGAGGCAGCTAAAGTAGAAGACATTCTAGGAGTGCCAATGGAGAATAAGAGACTGAAAATAGCCATTAATTGGAATTTTTGTACTAAATGTCATATAATTCTGATTCACTACCAGCTTCAAGGGTGTTGATACCTCATCTTCTCTGAGTAGAGAACTGCACTTTTAGTCTGGGCAAATATATGATCCTGGAAGGCAAGGAAGATGGTGGTTATAATGGTGTTCAGATTGCTGGAAATCTAGGTCCTTACTTTTTATGATATACCGATATTGCTATTTGAATGTTGCATTCTATTATAGCTCAAAGTATGTTGTCAGTGTGAAGTTTCAGCTCAAAACTTTGCTGTCTATTGCTTTCTGATTTTTCAGCTTCATATCCTAAATGTGTATCTCTTAATTTATCCAGGCTAGAAGCACATCTGTTCAGTATGTGGCTAAAATGAAATATTAGGAAATATACACTGTATAAACAGCCAGAACAAGTTATCAACTTACATATAAGAAAGAATTAAACTGAGATTTAAGAACTACTTTCACCTCTCTGATCTGTCTGGCAGATCTTTTCACTATTACCCTCATGCCTAATACATAAATTCCCATGATGCCAAATAGGCTTTTATGTAAATAAAGGCTATAAAAAGAGAGTGCTAAGATCCACCCAGCAGACACAGTACTGATGTCAATGACCAGCTGGCACTGAATGAAAGTGAAGGAAAAGAAGACATTTTATTATGTTCACCCTGCAGATGGAAGAAAAAGCCTTAGCACACATCTCAAACCAACAAGGTAGAATGTCTAATTCTGCATTTTATCATACGAATTTCCATTTATTATAATGACTTTTTCTTTTATAATGAAAAAATAGTCTAAATCCTGCAATCCATTTTCATTGTTCTATTTCCACTATAAATTGGCTTGTATATGGTTGTGC
Source organism: Serilophus lunatus (assembly GCA_013399895.1). Lineage (NCBI taxonomy): Eukaryota > Metazoa > Chordata > Aves > Passeriformes > Eurylaimidae > Serilophus > Serilophus lunatus. The sequence goes on from VXBA01001197.1 coordinate 41,272, forward strand.
TATAGAGTCATTTTGAAGAGGCACACTATTTCTTCCTGTTGGGAAGAGGCAAGAGTGACACATCCCACATTAGAATGTTATAGTTTCCATTTAAGCGCTATGTATTTCTTTCACAAGACAGTAATTCTTATTGCAAGTAAATGACCTAAATGAAAAAAAAAACTATCAATAGATGTTTTGGACACGATTCTGGTCCACCAGCTTCTTCCTGATTTACTTCAGTCTCGTGGAAGTATATTTCTCTCAGTACATTTCATCCAAAGACTTTATGTATTAACCACTGAACATAACAAACAATAATTAACTTTCTTATATAATTTTATATACAAATAATATTAGCTACCACAATGACTTGTCCAAGCAACTGCAAGACAACACATCCCTTACATAGAAAATTTCAGTACAAAATGTTTCACATGCCCCAAGAGAATCTAGTACTTTGCAATTGGGTGCAATTATAACTGCTTTAAATAAGCATCAGTTATTTGTCATAAGAGATTTTTAAAACAAATGTAGCATATAAACCTTTATTTATTATACTTTTAAATGGTATTTCAGGAAAAGTTCTAAATTGCTGAACAGATTCATGTCAAATCTTATTCGAACACACTAAAAACTTCTGTGAAGCAATCATCATATGGAAGGATCTTGTACTCCATACTACTCCAAATGCTTGTGCTCTGAGTGTGAGCATTTTGATGAGGTTGTACTGGACTGGCACAATCAGTAAGTAGATCTTCATGTCACATTGAACCTTTTAAATTGTGTCTGCTACTAAAACTATAAAGCAAAACAGATTTGGAACTTTTGCATAAATGAGTATTGAAGTTCATGTGAAGTGTGACATCTGGAGCTAAGGATTCCACTTGCTGCATCACATCATGCTCTGCAGTGCGACCAGCACACTTGATACAAATTCTTGATTCTTCAGGGGGTAGAGTATTTGATTTCCAGTTTCTCTGGGCACCTTGTAGAAAACCTCTGGTTACTAAATTATAAATGTAAGATTTATTTTTTTTTGCCTAAATTAACAAGTAAGCTGAAAGGACTGCCTGCAATACTATTTGCAGATTGATACTATTATTACAGAAACTAGAATGAGCTGTAGCTTGAATGCTAAGCGCCAAGAATTTTTTTATTGAATATACTGTTTTGTGTATGCATTTCTAATTCCTGTTTTCATCTTTTACATTTTCCTGAGTAAGGGATAAAATATAGATCTTGTACCTGAATCTTTTTTGAACTTCAGAAAGACACACTAAGTTCTGAACTTCCGCATGCAAACCTACATTTATGTTTTTACTGTAAAGTCAGAAACAGTAAAGAGTAGAAACTTGTCTTAAGTCTTTATTTGACTGATTCAAAAGAAATCTCTGAAGACTAAATGAATTTGTGAGATTTCATAATTCAAAATCTTGGGAAATCTTAAAAAGACATAATTTCAGTATCAGCAAACACAATCTCAAATTTTAATCTATGTTCTGCGACTAAAAATTTCAGATTTTCAATGGGACATAAAAGATGATGTGATCATCTACCCTACATCTACTTAAGAGATGCTGGTATGGTCTAAGTACTAGTATAGTTTTTTGGGGTTTTTTTTATCTATTTCACTGACAGTAAATAACACCTTTTGTTACCTTGCAACACAAAGAACTTAAATGGGTATAAGCCCTGTACTCTGATTTCCCTTTACACATATATTAACTCTCTTCAGAGCAAACTGCTGATATTCAGGGAAAGAAGATGCACTCTGTAAGACAAATGAGAAGCAAAGTCCATGAAAGAGATGCAGTCATGACTGCAGTTCGCTCTAAGATCCAGTCAGGAGATTTAGGTGAGTACAAAGAGAAGAATGAATCTTGTTCTGAAAATTATGTGAAGCCTTTCGACTCCTGTTCCTCATCACAGAAGTACATCACTTACTGTACTTTTGGTTCAAACTTTTCTATCGAGTCGTCATGAAAAGGGCTGATACAGAATGCGTCTTTTTTAGGTTTCAGTTAATGTTCAGAGCAGTGATCCAGAGCCTCAGGAGAAGATCACTACTTCAGATGCACCACAGAACCATAGAATATCCTGAGTTGGAAGGGGTCCACAAGGATCATTGAGTCCAATTCCTGGTCCTGCATAGGACCATCCCCAAGAGTCACACCATGTGTCCAAGAGTATTGTGCAAATGCTGTTGTCCAGAAGGATACTGTGAGAGACAGTATCAAAAGCTCTACTGAAATCCAAGAATATTATATCAATTGACTTTCCTTGATCAATTAGGTGGGTTACCTTGTCATACCATAACACATAGTTTAGATTTTAAGCTGCAGTACATTTTTTTAACTAGATCTGGTCTACAGCAAGCCCTAGAGTTGTAGGAATGAAGAATTCTCTGAGACTTATAGTGAAGCAGGAAGAAGACCAAGGGATACTCTGGAGTCAAGCAAAAATGGACTTTGAAAATGGCCTTCAACTGTTTTTTTCACTATCAGGACATATAATGCAGGAAGAAAAGTTGCTGTCAAAGACTCCAAGGACACCACAGACAGTGAGACAGCTCTGCATAAAATCTCCATGTGCTCACTCATGTGCACTGGCATCATATACAAGTTAAAATTAGGACTGCAGATTTCTTCTGCTCCATACTCTACAAAAGGTTCCGCAGACACCTGAAAAAGTACTCAATCTTGCAAATCATGAAGACAAATAATTTGCTCTGTTCTCTGGTTCTTGTATTTAGTTGTAACTATTTCATTTAGATTTTGAACAAGGACAAATCACTATTTGGGCAGAGATTTTTACAAACAGATACCTAGAAGTAGGAGCAAGGATCATGTTGGTCTGTAGTACCAAATGAAAAGGCATGGCATCAGTAAAAGGGACAATATGGCTATATAGTCTAACTGAGAATATCACCAGTATTTAAATGGATTCTGATTTATTTTAATAAATAACCCATCCTGATTTCTGAGTATTCTCTGAGGTTAATATCTGGGCATAGTGTGTTAAATTATGTGTTTTAAGGATGAATCAACTTGACACATCTTCCTGAAATGGATGCTTTTCAAACTTAATGGGAAAATGGAAACGATCAATGCTGACATTTGAAAAATAAGTACGCAAGTAAGTGGAGAGAGGAGAGGCAATGAGCCTTTTAAATTTTGGAGCCTTCAAAAATTATCTATGTGTCTCCCCAGTAGATCAAATTATATCCTCATTTTCAATCAAAATCCCTTTTCATATCACAACATAGCTTTTAGATTGACCAGCTAATCTACTATTTGAGTAAGCAAATGACTAACAGTTATGATGGTAAAGATGACAAAGAATGTGCTTTCCTATAAGGAAAATGAGTTTTAACACATAGTGAATCTTACAAATACTGTCTGCAGAGATACAGACAGATAAATAAATTCATAACTGTTTCAGTGAGCAAAAATTAGGGGAGGGCTCAGTTCTCACCTCTATTCTACTCCTCCAATATGCACAATGCACAGCTGGTCTCCTCTGCAGCTATTTTCTGAGCTCCCGGGCAGCAAATTTTCTCTAATGCTATAACCCCAGGAGTACCTTTCCCTTCACTTCTCTAGACCCTTCCTGAAAAGTGACACAATAGTTAGCATAACTTACAATGTATCCCTCTTGCAATACCTGTTTTACCTTCCTCTTCCCACATACGCCTTTCCAGCTTCAAGAACGGCTGATTCTGGGAGCAGATTGTGCAGAGATGGCTGAGCTCACTGCCTGCCTCTCATTGTGACTACAGGCAGGATCAGATCCTTTTCATTCAGGACATCAGTCCATCTTGTCGACCTGTCAGTATTACCATTCAGCACACTACAGGTGTGGCCATGAGTGCCCAGCACAGCTTAGCGTTGTACAGATGATGTAATGTCACCATCCTTACAAGAAGGGCCCAGAGCCTCATAGGAACATAGCTTCTACTACACTGGATGTTAACCAGAGCTTCCTGGTTTAGTTTTCCTAAAGGCAAGTTTTGCAAATATCATTAATAGCAAAAGTCATCACATTATCAAAGGTAAAGAGAACTGAAATCACGTGTTATTTCAGTATAGTACTGGAACTGCTGGCATGTAAGATAGCTACAAGCATTGAAGGAAGTTGCCAGGGACTAAGGAATAAACAGTGAAAGCCACCTTTCCTGGCTATACAGTGATCAGGTGGGGAGCTACACAGCACCTGAGAAGTCCAGTGCAGTTTCTGTCAGCAACACCACCACAGTGACAACTTGAACTTCGTTAGACACATATCTCCTCCCAAATTCTTTTTGTCAGAGCCCAAATTTTTGATACTGACCTTTTTAACTGAACAATCTAATTAGGCAGCAGAGACTTTAGACACACAGGATACAAATGCAGGCTTGCAGACCTCTGAGGTGCAACAGACTGTGAAAGCAGAAGAAAATTCAACCTTTACCCACACCACTGAGGACCTACCATACGTAAAGCATAGAAAACAGTCTTAAAACTGTAAATCCTTGCAGGCAATATGCACTATCTTCCTGATATTAGTAAATCAATCAAAATACTAGCAGTTGAACAAAGTTCCTCAGCACTTTGGAAAATAGCAAACCACTTATTTGAGTGCCTAAATTTGAGTTGTTCACAAGTGATTGGTTTAATGGACAAGAACTAATGGGGCAACCCAGTACTCAGCCTTAGCAAAGCCTGTTCAAGTTCTCCTCTCTCAAATCTTTTTGCCTATTAATATAATTGTCTGAAGTGCATGCGATAAGAAGACAAAATACTTAGTAATATTCAGCAATTTTTCACCTAAGCACAATGTACACTGCTGGATTGCATAGTTATTTAATGAAGAACTTCATGTCAAAACTCTTCTCCGATACAAGACACAGTATTAGTTGATATAAATCTCCAAAGTTCCACTCATTATGTGGATTACTTAATACAGATGGCTGATAACTGTGTTAAAATTCCCTTGTTTACTAATCTATGCAAGTCTTCATTCACATGTCTAAATGTATCCCTATTAAGGAAAAGTACTTAAGCACGTGTTTAATTCCCAAAGTCCCAGGCTCAAATGCTTTCCGCAGTAGAGCTGTTGTAAATGTGATCGTCTAAAGAGGCTGCTTTCCAGAACAGGGGTGTTTTTTCTGAATGAAGGCCACAGCTCATTTTAGAAATATGTGCCTGTCTTACTGAAATAAATGATGCACTGTTATGTTCCCATACCTGGGTGAAGTGACTACTACTTCAGCAGGGTACTTTACCCACTGTGCTGGTTCCTTACAGCAGCAGCTGTGACAAGAGATTGCTAATAAATTAAAAATCTGTCTTTTTTCTAATCGTCTGTAGTCTTAATTGCATGATTTCAAAATGTGAGAGGAAAAATGTTAATGATTTTTTGCTCTCAGATTTCCATGACTTTCATGATTCTCGAATGAAGTACAATTTCATCTAGTCATTGTCAATTTAAAATGAACATAAAAATATATTTTAGAGCTTTTTTTTTTTTTCCGAACAAGTGTTACATCATTTTTAACCATAATTTATATGATTCCAGATTGCAGTTTAGGGACCTAGGAGCCAACTTTTTTTTAACTTACAGTAAAAATTTCTGTATTAACAGCATAGTTTCTGTTCATCAACATTCTTATTTCCATTGGGCTTCTTTTTTCTTTTTTTGGTTTTCAACTCTATAAATCCTAAATGTGCCTTTCATTTAATTTTTCCACACTTTAAGTACATCTGTTCAACATTTGGGTCATGAAATACTAGGAAGTATGCTCTGAAGAAATATTCATTTTACTTTTCAGCCTACAAAGAAAATTTAACAAATCTATACTAAAGTTCTTTCTTTTTGCAGTAGCTCACATTTAACCAGCTAACTCCCACACTTACTGAAAACACACCAATGATTTAATTGATAAGAGAATAATTCTATGCAGAAAATATTTACTAAAATATCACAGAATCACAGAATGGTTGAGGTGGAAGGGTCCACTAGTCCAATCTTCCTGCATAAGCAGGATTCCCTAGAGCACATTACTCAGGATTGTGACCAGAAGGCTTTTGAATATCTCCCGAGAATGTCACTCCACAACTTTGTGCTATCTGTTCCAGTATGTGGTCACCCACACAATAAAGATGTTTTCCTAATATTCAAGAAAATTCTGGAAGTTCTGTAGGTGGAACTTCCTGTGTTCCAGTTTCTGCCCATTGCCTCTTCTCCTAATGCTTGGCACCACTGAGAAGAGCCTGGCTCCATCTTCTTGGCATCCTCCCTTCAGATACTTATGGACACTGATAAAATTGTGCCTCAGTCTTCTATTCTGAACTGGAACATAGATTCCACCTGTTAACCCTTAAATCATAAAAGGCATTAAAAGAATATAACAATGTCTTTAGCTTATCTTATGGCAAGTCATGTCAGTTTAGAATTTATTTTAGTAGAAACTGGTCTCTTTCACTACCCCTCTCTCATTAGCTACCTCTTCCTTACTCCTTATGACACCTGTAAATAACCTCTGTACTGGGAAGACGGTGTTCCTATGTATTTCAAAAAGATCTCCCCCTTTTCTAAATTAAAAAGAAAAGAAAAAAGTCACAAAATCACATGCTAGGTGAGAGGGGAGCCACAAGTTTTCTTTTTCAGAACAAGTGTTACATGATTTTTTAACCATAATTTCTATGATTCCAGACTGCATTTTGGGGACCTAGAAGCCATCTTTTTGTATCTTACAGTAAAAAGGATCGTCAAGTCCAACTCTTAACACTGCAGAGGACCATCGCCAAGAGTCACACCATGACCCTGAGAGTATCATTCAAATGCTCCTTGAACTCTGTCAGTCTTGGTGCTGGGACCACTTCCCTGGGGAGCCTGTTCCAGTGCCCAACCACCCTCTGGGTGAAGAACCTTTTCCGAAATCCAACCTAAACCTCCCGTGACACAACTTCAGGCTATTCCCTCTGCTCCTGTCTCCAGTCACCACAAAGAAGACATCTGTGCCTGCCCTTCTTCTTTCCCTCACAAGGAAGTTGTGATCTCTTTCTTTTAAATAGGGGTAAAGGAACATTAAACATAGAGCTGAATTTATTGCTATAATTTTATTCTGTTAAAACCCAGAAAGGAGCAGAGCAGATGTGGCAAATGCTGGTGGAAGACTTACTAGTTTGGATGAAGAATGCAAAATAGCAATAAATATATTGTATACTTCACGGCGCAAATCATGTCCAGTCCTCAGTGCCCTAATCTAAGTTGCTCAAAAAAACCCAAAACAAAATATAAAAAACAAAAACCAAAACAAAACCAACCAAAATAAAACAAACAAAACAAATTCCCAAAATAAAAAAAAATCAAACAAAACAAATAACCCAACACTAAAAAATTTAACCTGTATTGGTCTACTGGTCTTTGCCATAAATTCTAGTGAGTACAACATCAGTATAAGTTTTAGGGAGTTGCTCTTCCAGTTATGCCATGAATTAGCCTGGCCAGGGCACTGACTTTTTTGTAGGCTCATATGGAAATTTGCAAGGGTACAAAACCCACCTGCCACACCTTTGCACACCAGCCAAGCCAATAATACCTGATGATCAACAGAACACAGACCAAACAGAATACAAACTGGCTTCTTAGGCTGAAACAATAACTCGAAACAAAATCTGCCTGCTCCTGCAAGAGCCGCTGAATCTCTTGATTTTTTTTTCTTGTCAGAGTGAAACAGACCCAAGTGCAAGTCTTCTCAGCCAACCATTTCTTATCTGAGCACAGCATCTTCTGGTCGCAGGTTGATTGACTACATCCAAGGGCCTTAGGAAAATTAAGATGAAGGGAAAATGGGACAATATAGCTACTTGAAATCTCATGGAGATTTTCAAGGGACTAATTTATCCAGCTGCCAGGTCTCTGCCTAAAGTGACAGGTTTTGTCATAAAGAAGTTAGACTGAGATTGCAAGGTACCAGAGGAAGCTAGAGCACCTAGCCATAAAACAAAAGGGAAACCTCACACTCTCAGGAAGAACAACTATAACCTGAAGCTGCCAGCGCTTGATATTCTGAAGTCTGAAGATACAGATCCCACTGGTGGAAAGTTTATAACCTTTTTTTCAGTGAAGCCTCTCTTCTGTGTCATTGTTCTCCTGAATCAGTGCTGCATTTGTTGTGAATTGCAAGTAAACAGGGAACTGTGTATTAGAAATTTTACCAAGTATTTCCATTACAATTTGCTTTAGGACAACTGGATTCATTCCCCTTATGCTCCTCTGCAGAGAAAAGTCTAATTAGTCTCTCTCTTTAGTCACCCCATGCAGGTGGTCAAAGAAAGGCTGATTATTGCAAACAAATAAGAGAGCATTGGATGTCATCAAGCTTGCAGTAGTTTCTTCTTAGCTCTTTAACAATGGGTGTATTATTTCCTGGAGGTTCCCTCATGAAAGAGCTGATTGGATCCCTTCTGAAAGGCAAAAATGCATAGAACAAACTCTGTTCTTCCTTCTGATATGATACATTAAGTGCTATCCAGTGAAATGGTTCTGTTACTTAAGGTCTAAGATATTTCTCTGGTTATGTCATTTACTACTAGGCACTGCTACCTTCTTGCTGGAAAACATGAACCTTACAAAAAAACTAAGAAGACTGGCTATATGGGTACTTAGGGAAACACCATTACCTTATTTAACAGTCCTGTGTGTACTTTTCTTGATAGAAAAAAACCCTCCAAAACCCAAACACTTTCAATTCTGCTATTCTAATACCACATGAAAGCATTTCATTTTTCCGTCCTGGATGCGAAGCTGTGGTAACTGACTTTTTTTTTTTATTATTATTTTTTTATTTTGATGTGCATGTGTAACTGCTCAGATTAGGAACAATGCAGACTTCAAACCTGTTATCTAAAACTGCCTGCTTCCAGCATATATTAGAAGTGGAAAGCACAAATTGAACTTGAGTAACTCCTGTGGAAGGATTACTCGGAATTTCATTGAATTGTGACTCTTGTCCGAACAACAATTGTGACTGTTGTGTAGTATAAAGATTTATTTTCTTTTTTGGACTTGGCAACATAATACCCTCAACAGATTGATAATTTTCCCTGATCTCCTTTTCCATTTTATTTGGCTTTTCAGGTTCCCTTATTAAAAGTACTCTATCCATTTATTAACCAATAAAAAACAAGATTGTTTTTAGATAGAACTGGTAAAAAGTACTGGAAAGTTGGTCTGGACTCCCCAGGTGAAATTAAATTTGTAGACAGATATTGGTGTTATGGGAGATAATAAGGAGAATGGTTAAGATGTGAGCTATTTTTATTTTTGTAATATGCCACCAACTGCTGCATGCTTGGCATCATGAGACACTCTGCTACTGAATTCCCTGTTGGGAAGTAATGATGAAGAAAACAATTCCAACAAACTGTTGATTTTGCACATTTTGAGGGTATTCTCCCTCAAATAGCTCATCCACTCAGCTACTTTTTAAGCAACTGGTCTTATATGCATTAAGGCCTAGAGATTTTCTCTGTATTTTCTCATCACAACTTCTAAGCATCCACTTGGACCCCTATGGATATCATTGCTTCCTACAGTAAACTCCCAACAATCAGCCTATTTATATTTATAATGAATTCCAGAGTTGTTTGTGCTGGCTGACATGCCACATTGTAGAAGAGCACTAAAAGCTGACACCACCACCCCTCTTTAGAAAAACAAAACAAAACCAAGTTGGAACATAAATCAGATCCTGTTTGCATGAGCCCTTGTAGAAATACTGACTTGCTTCTGAAAAAGGAGGCCATACGGGCAAATATACTGCAGTCTAGAACCTATTTAGGACTGCTGTTCTGACTCTTCTCAGAAGAAAGGTTTCTGGATGGCACATTGTCCTAAGCAGCTCCCTACTGAACTTCCCCCTGATGCTGTTTCTGCCCAAGAGTTCTTTTTCCTTTATCCATTCCTTCCTGGTGCCACCTACAGAAGCAAGATCACCTGGGTGGGAGGTTCATTTAATTTATTATTCAAGCATTTAGAAAGGTCCAGGTTCAGCTTAGATGTTTGGTGAGCCAACAGTCACACCACTTTATTTGAAGTACTGTAGTGGTTTAACCCAGGCTGGGTGCCAGGGTCTCACTACAGCCACCTTCTCACTCCCCCTTGCCCAACTATAGAGGAGAGAGAGAATATAACGAGAGGTTTCGTTATTCATGATAAGGACTATAACAGATTCTTTCTTAATCACCGTCACAGGCAAAACAAGACTCCATGTGGGAATAATAATCAAATTTATTACTAACAAGATCAGAGCTAAGAGAGAGAGATTAAAAGACACCTTTTACCCCCCACCCCCCTCCTTCTTACATCCAACCTATTCTCCCGCAGCGGTCAAGGGAAAAAGGTGAGGTGGGG
>VXBA01001197.1:51780-199664 GCA_013399895.1 Serilophus lunatus
TTCCCCAGCATCCACCTGCTCCGGCGTGGCTCCTCCACGGGCTACAGGTGGATCTCTGCACTCCTGTGGTCCTCCATGGGCTGCAGGGGCACAGCTGCTTCACCATGGTCTTCCCCATGGGCTGCAGCTGGATCTCAGCTCCGGCGCCAGGAGCATCTCCTCCCCCTCCTTCTGCACTGACCTTGGTGTCTGCGTTGTTGCTCACAGGCTCTCACCCTGCTCCTCTCCGGCAGCCATCTTCATTTCCCTACTACTTTTTTTTTCTTCCTTCTTAAATATGTTATCACAGAGGCGTTCTGCCAACTACTGATTGGCCTGGCCTTGGCCAGCAGCGGGCCCAGCCTGGGCATGGGGAAACTTCCAGTAGCTTCTCGAAGAAGCCTCTCCCTCAGCCCCCCCCACTGCCACCAAAACCTGGCCACAGAAAAACCAATACAAGTACAAACATTTTAATAGTCAATATTTAGCCCCACAAAATGTAATCCCAGTAATTTTTCAGTATTCCTTAATTTTCTGGTACCATTTAGCCAACAATACTAAAGGTTTCTGGATTACAAATTACCTGAAAACCACAACATTTAATGACATTAAACTTAGTAATTTTTTTTCCCTTACAAAAACAAACATAGTAAAAATTCTTTTTAAAATATTTTATTGCACATTTTATGCTTTGAAAATCACTGAAAGTACATGTTTTCCACCAAGCACACGTGACTCAAAGTGCAGTTAAAAACTGCAGTTAGGCTTGTAAAAAGTATATTATTTTTAAAGCCCTAACCCAATGTAGCAGAAAAGTCTTGTATGTCTTTACCTCTTTTATAGGCAAATATTAAGTGCAACTCCAACCTTTTATAACAATGTATCATCTGTTTCAAATTGGAAGCAAATCAACTCTCTAATATGGTAAAATAACGTATAAGTTAATTTTCTAATTGAACTCTCTGGTCTTGGACTGCCTGCAATAAACTTTGACAATCTGAGACCCTGGTATTTGGGAGAGTGGGTTGAAAGTTTCTAATTATATATAGTTGACTATTTCCATTAATATAAAGGAAGATCAGTTGCCTGCCTACTAAATATTCAACAGGAAAAGGCATACAATTATCATTGAGAACTGAAACCCACAATATTCAGGAAATTCTGAGTACTGGTTCTCATAGCAATTACAACTCAGCAGCATCTTCCCATGCAGTGTTGTGAACCAACTAAAATCTCACCATTAGCATATACATAAGACAAGGCTTTTCGGACACTTGTAGCCTCTGTGGGTATTTCTCCCCAAGACAGTGTTAGTGACAAACCACAGTGGAATTCAAGTGCTTTTGAGCCAGCAAGATTTTGAATTACATTCTGGAAAGGAAAAATTTCACAACACTAGTTTTAGTGGTAGTGTTATGTTATAGCTATTCAAAGCCCATTCTCCTGAGCAATGAGGACATGCATTGTAACTTTCCTTGTCCTTGACTGCTGTTTACTAATTACTATTATGGAGTATGCACACTGCACAAAGTATGCACAAACGCTAGGCAGCACACAGTTTAGGAAGCTTAAGGTCCTCTCTTTTGGAGATGTTGACACACAAAAATAAAGGCTGCAGGCACTTAGTGGAACCAACAAATAGGACTGCACTATTCGAGGAACACGAGGAAGAAAACTATATTCCTTGTTGAAAGGCCCTTCTATCTCCACTCAACAGCCACACAAGGTGTAGACCACACGACCTCATCTGATGCTCTCCTCTGTACACTGGAACACCTCGTCAAGATAAAGCTGCCAGCAGAAACAACCCTGACAAGCCACATCATGGAGGTCACATGGAATTAAACCTGTAACTATTGATAAGTTATAAAGTATATATGAAAATGAAATTCAATTGTAAGGAGGGGAACCATACTGAAATGGTTACACAGAAAAATAATACAGGAATGCATGTGTGTGAGTTACTTTGCCTAATACAGAGCTAAAAAAGAAAAAAAGACATTTTTCTTCCAGTCACTAGAGGAAAAACCTCTAGTCTGATAGACAGTGGCCAAGTACGCGGTTACCTCTTATAAGTCCCCCAGTTAGCAGGAAAGGTCTCATTAATATTGTATATATGTATTGGCTCACAGTGGGCTTACCATAGCCCAAATATAGAAGAGAAGATTTTTTTCCCTGAGATCAGTGATCTTTGGTTACATCATGGCCAAAGCTTATTTCCAGTTTCCGTTCCAGCATCAATCTAACAAATCCAGACTTCAATGGTGGGTTTAAACAAGCTTCAAGCATGAGAAGAATGCCTTTATTAAAATATGAATATATAGGCTTGTATTCTGTGCAACTTGGTTTTCCAAAATAAAGCTTACTTCTTTAAAAAGCTTACTTCTATAAAAATGAGACAGTCCCAAAATTAGTAAAAAAACCCCAAAACCAAACAAAAAACCCCCCACAAAGTTTTCATTGATACAGCTAGCGATCTGCTATGCTAGTTTTCTGAAGTGCCAATTATGGTACAAAGCCATTACCTACATTTTGCAAAATATGTAGTCATAATTTATTTCTTTATCCACATAAGAAAAACTAAAAAAAGAAACAAATCCAAGGTTTGTTTGAGTTTGTTTTGGTCGGGGCTTTTTTTACTGAAATAATAAAATCTTCCTGCTAAGTTCCCTTCTTGAAACTGTTCTCCTGAATCCATCTTAATTTCTTGCATAGCTGTGTAACAATAAATATGGCTTTATTTGGACAGGCAAGTAGAAATATCTTTTAAAAGTTCACAGATTCGCAGATTATTCTGAGTTGGAAGGGACCCACAAGGATCATTGAGTCCAACTCTAGTCAATGGCCCATACAGATAAAGAAAATGAGTCTTATCATGCTACCCTGCTGGACTCAACTAACCTATTTGTTTACATAGCAGACAGGAAAATTGATAGTCAAGACAGTCCAGACTAAGTCTTGAAATGCATGGAAGAGAAGTAATTCATGGTGGCAGCTTCGGAAACAAAATATGTGGGAGAAAGTGGACAGACTTGGATGCAGGACTGGAGGGGATACTAAGAAAGTTTGCAAATGACACAAAACTGGGAGAAGCTGTTGACTCCACCAAAGGCAGGGAAGCCCTGCAGAGAGACCTCAACAAATTAGAGGACTCTGGCAATCACCAACCACATGAAATTCAACAAAGGAATTTGCCAGATTATGCATCTGGGATGGAGTAAACCCAGATGTTTGTAGACGCTGAGGAAGGAGACGACGCAAAACACTGTCGTGGAAAGGGACCTGGAGATCCTGGTCAGTTGGAATTTGATTATGAGTCAGCAGTGCCTTGGCAGCCAGAAGGGCCAACCATGATCTGAGGGGCATCAGGCGAAACATCACCAGCTGGGAGGGGATTGTCCCGCTCTGCTATGCACTGGTGCAGCCTCACCTTGAATATTGTGGCAGTTTTGGTCACTGTAATATAGAGGGATTTTTAACAGAGAGAGAGCACAGCAAGGCTTACATGCTCAAGCAGTGCCTGGGCCTCAAAAACAAGGATGGCTCGGCCTTGAGCTAAGTTGAAGATAGAAAAATAATTAGACAAAAATAGAAAGAGTAAGGTGAGAAGAATGTAAACATAGGGGGTGTGCATATGCAAATGTATAACCAATTAACTATTAGTTGGGGCGCATGCTTTGTGTGTGGGAAAATGAATTATTTAAACTGCACCTTTTCTGCAATAAACGAGCATTTCACCATTACTTCTGTGAAGACTTGTGATCTGACTCGAAGCCAACCCCGACTACACTGTCATACAGAAAAGATATTGAGGTGTTAGAGAGCATCCAAAGGGAGACAACATGGTTGGTGAAGGGCCTTGAGGGGAATTCGTTTGAGGAGCAACTGAGGTCACTTGGTCTGTTTGGCTTGGAGAAGGGAGGGGAGACCTCATTCCAGTTAAAATTTCCTCATGAGAAGAAGAGGAGGGGGATACACTGATCTCTTCTCTATGATAACCAGTGAAAGAACCTGCAGTTGTGTGATTAGCCTGAACTTTTGTCAGGGGTATAAAAAAGTATGTTCTATGATTCTGTGTGATTCTGTGATCTGATGGATGTATGAACAATTCCTGAGCAGGTAATGACCTACATTGCACACATCTTTTTTTGCCCGTTTAGAGATCTGTACCTCTAGGTCATTAAGGTTATTAATGAATTTTCCAGGTCTTCACTCATTTGGTTCTCCCCTCTCAGTCATAGTTTACAACAGGAATTTATTTAGTAGGCATTGAGTGATATACTCAGCTTGCAAGCAAGTACTGTAAGGCATATAAGCAAGCAGGTCTAAAACATGTTTTGTAGAGGGAAAAAATTAATGGGTGAGATACAGTTCCATTCAAATTGACTTTAAATTCCTTTCCCTTTGAAATCTGTGGCTTTGAACACCTGGCCACAAATGCTAAAAGCATCCTCAACTCTTTAATATCACTGAGCTCAACTTCAGCCAGGATGATCAGATGGGTAACTTTTCATGGCCTTTTACACTGTAACTTTCTATGATCCTTTGAAAAAACAGACACAGAGTTTGGCTGAGTAGATGTTCTCAAATCTTTGAAACTGTTCCTGACTGTAAAAATTAGAGAGGTAAATATAAGAACTCACAGGTAGTTCAATCCCTGTGAAAACAAAGATGGCAGAAAAACACAGAAGTGATTGAAGAAAACAGCCAGAAGGACTGCACTGCCTCACTAGCTTTCAACAACTTCTGGCCTGATGGTTGAGGTTACTAAGGCTTCCTCTGTTGAACCTACACACATACTGGCTAAGCAGTGATATATGAATTGGGCAAAAGAACATGATCAAGGTAGCCCCAAAGGAGCAGTGTACCATCCATGGATTTAACTCCCTAATAGAAATCCACATTTGCTTCTTTCTCTTTCACTTCCAGAACTTGATATCATAAAATTCAGCACCACAAATCACAACAGTGTGCTCCCCTCAAAGTTCAGAAGTGGCTCTGTTAAGTCTGATGCAGATGGTTAGGACAGTACAGAGTACTGTACTGTTGTTTCTGTATTTACTAAAAAAAATAGGGAATTGTAGACTACTACTGGTAATGCACTATTCTCAGCAAACAACACAAGCAGCAGTCCTGTTTTACGGAAGAATGAGGAAGTTTGGGCTTGGGGTACTCAAAAAGAAGGATCTTCTTTCCAAAGCTAGAAATTTCTACAAGTTACATAAGAACAACCACAGAAACAAACACCTGTTCTATTCTCCACTGTAAAGAGGCACATAAGTAAACCTCTGTTCTATTGCTGAAAGGGTAATTTTTCTACCCAATATCAGACCTTGAGCATCACAAGAGTCAGGTGTTCCCATGAAGTTGTCATTCTCCTCTTCAGCTACCCTCTGAAAGGAGCAGTAGGGAATGCAGAAAGATACTCAGTCAGGTTAGTTGCTCATCTTCAAGCAGCAACACCAGATTACTAGCCTGCTGACTCTAAATTAACAATCCTTTGGCATCTAGCAGTCATCAACACGCCCTGAAGAAAGCTGTCAAACCAAATTTATCAAAAACAGGAATGATTCAAAGGTAGGGAACTTCTGTAGAACTGTCTAGGTGGAAGAAAGAAAAAGGAAAGGGCTGTATGTCTTAATGTACTGACCAGCTGGCAAACAGCCTTCTTTCTAATTAATCATTCTAGTCTGGAAGGTCATTTATCTCTGCATGAAGTTTATTTTTTTCTCTTTTTAATGGGAGAAACCAAATCTGATACTATAATACTCACGGCTGCGAATGCAGATAAAATTGGGTTGTGCCAAACTGTAAGGACAAAGCAGTCTAGGTGCAGAGCCAACTGTAATGCACACCAGTCACGACCTTCAACAGAGCAATGCTGCAGTTCAAGAGATCAACCAGAGTTTAAAATTTTATTGCATGAGATTTTCTTTAAAAGCCCAGTTTGACTTTATGATTCCTCTTCAGTGACAAGCTTAATATCTATACTAAGACTGCTGTAGCAAAAACCATATACAGAAAAGTGAGTTTTGAATGTGTTTTCAATGAAAAACAATTTTATAAGTCATCTTGAGGTGAATCTTCAGTGAGCTGTACAGGGCATTAGCCACCTGACTTGCATTAGCATCAATAAGAAAACAGTTAAATCTCTGCACTGTGAGCTAAAAATCTATCTGCTTGTATTGAATCATCACATTTTAAATATGACTTTATAACAAAAAAAAAATGCTGCTACTGGAAGAATCAAAGTTTACTGGAAGAATCAAAGTGTACAGTAATTGTAAGTGATCGGAACCGACAGGATCTTGTAGTTACTTTGTGTATTGGATATGTATGGATAAAGTCGTGTGTTGGATTAATATACAACAGTGATAGGCTCAAATATCTGTCAGCAATAATATCTACTGTTTACATGCTCGGTGAGAATATTCATATAAATAATTTTCGATTATGCAGTAGACCTCAGATGTGGCTAAAACTGCCCCTGGTTGTTGCTGCTGGTATTTTGCAGTGACACCTCATTTATTCTAGAAGAGTGACTGCAATGTCTGCAAAGCTATGTTCAGGCTACTGTATTAAAAGCTGCACCATGCACAATATTTGCAAGCAATGGGTATTTAAAAAAATTAAATTAAAATGTAGAGAGCTCACATCTCCTGACGTGAATAATTTTTGCCACATTTTAATAGACAAGTAGAACTTATACAATCAATATTTAAAGGCCCATCTATAATCAAAACTTTAGAATGAGAACCACTGCACTGATTTTTCTGTAGAAAGTTAGGTTTGACTTTCAACAATTGGAGGAAATTGGGAAAGGCAAGCAGGCAAATATATTACTCTAATATCATGCATTTCCACCTAGTTTAGGTATTCTCTAGAGCCAAGATGGTCAAATAAACAGACTTTAACTTCTATATGTATATTTACCACTGAATGCACTCCAACTCACCACAGAAGAAGAATACAGGACTAATGATTCTCCCTTTTTAACAGTGTTGGATACATGCAACATATTGAGGTTAAATAATTCCAAGCAGTTTGTGACTTTCTTGATAGATCAGCTCATTCATGATTAGGACATTTTGGACTGAAACCAAATCAGTGTATTGAAGGAACTGTTAGTACATTGTTCATGGTAAGAAAGGCAGATTTTTTTAAAAAACCCTCAATTAGTAACTTTCATTATCAAAAATATCTTTGTCTTTCTGCTACAGTCTCTATCTATTTGCCTAGACTTCAAAGAAAAAGATGTACAACAGAACCAAAGAGAATAAACCTGATGTCCAATTTAGACTTTTCACATGTTTTGTGTTTACTTTTCTTTTTAGTTTGGAATGGGAAATGGATTCTCAGCGTCTATGTGGTCAACTCATATAATTATTGCTCATTTCTATGGAGGAATGCAACATGTTTAGAATATCCCAGTAAAGGCAAAAGAGGATGAAAAAATGTGATAAGAATGCATAATGACATTATACAGAGAAAGAACATCTCTGTTGACTGCAAAGAACAGTTGATAGAGTTGATACAAGACAAAATGCTTAGGGAAAATGAAAGCAGCTCATGAGAACAAAGTTCTTTTATCATTCTCTATGTCACAGCCATTCCACACCCAACTAATCTGCCTGCCTATTAAAATGAATTAATCATATTTCTGCTTCTTTCCAACAATGTGTGTTGCATACAGTTACAAATTGGTGGGGGAAAAAAACCCCTCCATACCCAACTTCTGTGTATGTGCTATTCAATGATTCTAAGCAGTTCTTCCATTTCTTCTGTTGCATATTCAAATTAAGATAAACATGTGAACATTTATGTATACATTTATAGCGATGTAGTGCCCTCATCTTCTTGCTTCTCAATATTGACCACCATATCTTCATCTGTAGACTGAGAGATGTGGTACCTTGCTGAGAATAATTCCACCCAATAAGGGGCCAAGGTAGAGGTATATGGATTGGTACTTACACACTACCCATTATTTAGTGCTAACTCAAACAGAGCATTTTTTCCTCCTTCCAGTGCTATGAGAATGAATGATGGGATTCTTCAAACAAAACAAGGCAAAGGTGAAGAGAAGTACAAGGACATTTGTTTCATCCAATGCGCTGGTTTTGGCTGCTTGTAGAGATTTTTCTTCACAGGGGGACTATGTTTTGGCATTGTACGGAAAACACTTTTGAAAATAGCAGGAAATTCCAGCATGTAGACCCCAAAGCTTTTACTAACTTAAAGCCCCTACAAACTTTTGTCTTCAGTAGATTTTTAATGTTCAGCAGTAGTTTTCATGTCTCCGGAGCCTTGAGTACAGCACCCCACAGTGGATGGCTGCAAAGGAACCAGGTGGCAAACTGAAGATGCAATCTATTTTCCACTCAGTGTTGCTTCTTGCATCTATACTGTGCCTCCAAGTAGATTAAAGGTTTCTGGTTATATTTTATTTCTGTTAAAACATGACAGCTGTACACCCTACTGTACCTCAAAATATGGGGAAGTTTAGTTGGCTTGCTTCTGCCCTGATCGTGCTGAGGGCTTAAAGGTCAGAGTCAAACAAGGTCTAGTAGGCACTGTGCACCTTCTACCTAAAAAACTGCTTGCCCAATACTAAGAAATGTCGACTCACTGCCTTGTAGTACTTAACACACAAATATAAATAAGTCATTAAAAGGGGCTATTTAAACAATGACATCATATTAACTATATTCTGCTCTCACTGATTTGATGAAGATTATAAATTAATCATCACTGCACAGTATCATAACATTTAACATGTTACCCAAATGGCTAGTTATTACTGAATGTAGTTTTTTAATTTGGCTGAACATGTACACCTCTTTCTCCTATGAAGATAGTCAACTGCTGAGTAATTAAAATTACCAACCAATTATCAGAATTATTTTGAAGAACACCACAACTAGACCTTTTTAACAGCTTTAATGCAAGCAACAGCTGCTTTTATAGACTTTTCTGGCTCTATGTCACACAGAGATTCCTGCAATACAGCTAGAACCAAGCATGATGCAATATCCTAGTCAAGACCCCAAGATGTAAAATGTTACAAGCAAATGAAAAGAAAGTGACTCTAAATAATCACCTAGTAAATAACTGTGAAGTCCCAGTGCAACTTTTACTGCAATATACCAGATCTGGCACATCAGGCTTCAAATTGTAATAATTTTAGGGAAACAAAAGCACTTTATTACTTCTTTTAGTTGTGGGGATTTTTCCTCTTCCATGTGGCTTTAAGTCAATGTAAGTCCCTTACACAACAAAATTAAGTCCTTGCGTTATATATTCTATTAAAAAAATAACAACTATTTAAGTGACAGACAGGACATAGTACTAAATTCTTACTGTGAATAAACATCCCATATAGTATCTGGCTTTTTGTCAAACTCAAGTGTAGTGGTTTAACCCAGGCTGGGTGCCAGGGTCTCACTACAGCCACCTTCTCACTCCCCCTTGCCCAACTATAGAGGAGAGAGAGAATACAACGAGAGGTTTCGTTATTCATGATAAGGACTACAACAGATTCTTTCTTAATCACCGTCACAGGCAAAACAAGACTCCATGTGGGAATAATAATCAAATTTATTACTAACAAGATCAGAGCTAAGAGAGAGAGATTAAAAGACACCTTTTACCCCCCACCCCCCTCCTTCTTACATCCAACCTATTCTCCCGCAGCGGTCAAGGGAAAAGGCGAGGTGGGGGGGGGGAGGTGTTGCTGTGGTCAGCTGCTGTTCTCAGCCGCTGCTTGGGGAGAAGAGTCTTTCCAGCCACATTCCATGGGGTCCATCCCTCACAGGATACAGTTCCTCTCACAAACTGCTCCGGTGAGAGTCCATCCCATGGGCAGCAGCCCTTCACCCACAGCTGCCGCATGGCTGATATTCCACAGGATGCAGTCTCTCAGGCACAGGCTGCTCCAGCGTGGGCCCCACGAGCCACGCATCCTAACAGGAGAATCCTACTCCAAGTGGGCTCCTCTTCCCACAAGCTACAGTCCCCTGCCAGGACCCAGCTCCACTTTGGGTCTCCCACGGGCTACAGCCTTCCCCCAGCATCCACCTGCTCCGGCGTGGCTCCTCCACGGGCTACAGGTGGATCTCTGCACTCCTGTGGTCCTCCATGGGCTGCAGGGGCACAGCTGCTTCACCATGGTCTTCCCCATGGGCTGCAGCTGGATCTCAGCTCCGGCGCCAGGAGCATCTCCTCCCCCTCCTTCTCCACTGACCTTGGTGTCTGCGTTGTTGCTCACAGGCTCTCACCCTGCTCCTCTCCGGCAGCCATCTTCATTTCCCTACTACTTTTTTTTCTTCCTTCTTAAATATGTTATCACAGAGGCGTTCTGTCAACTACTGATTGGCCTGGCCTTGGCCAGCAGCGGGCCCAGCCTGGACATGGGGAAACTTCCAGCAGCTTCTCGAAGAAGCCTCCCCCCCAGCCCCCCCCACTGCCACCAAAACCTGGCCACAGAAAAACCAATACACTCAAGTAAAGCTAATGTGATAGAAAGTTTTTGCATATCACAGCCGTGGACACCCTGCAAGAGCAGTTCATGAAGATCAAGAATGCCAAGTGGCAGCCCAGTGGTAAGAGGTGGCCCACAACCCCACTGTATCCAGCCTCATCCAGGCCAGCCACATGGCAAGCATGGCCGCCTGTTTCTATTTCAAGAGAGATAGGAAGGGGAAAGAGTGTGCAGATGGAGTCTGGAAGTTTTCTAAAAATCAAGTGCATAAACGTGGCTGTATGCGATCAGCCCAAATTACCTCCTTGGGAATACAGTGGCCCCTGTACAAAGCTGGCTACCCCTGCAGTACATAGCCAATGATGGGTCAGCCAAAAGGCTGTGGGATTTGTGGCAGTATACCAAAAATTTTCAAGACTCTACAAGACCAATTGTAACATGCTGCACTACTGCCTTGCGGCCAATCCAAAGGAGTTTGGGTGTAGAAAATTCCAGCCTAAATTTGGGGCTGTGGGAATTCACCCACCATTACTTAGCTGTCTGCACAAATGCTCTGCAAAAAATAACAATCCTCAAACTTTGTTAAAAAATGTCTCAGGGCTTACTACAGGAAAAACTCTATGCACCATTAGCAGGCCCAACCCAACACACATTTCTACACTTCATGAAAGCCAGTTAAGTAGATGACTGTCAGACTAAGGCAGCAGTCTTCTGGCAGAATGGAGCAGATTACCCCTTAATATGGTGTTTGCTGAGCCAAACCCAAATCCTCCAGGGAGCAGGGATTGGGACTAGGGTCGACGGGTTAGGTAAAGTGCTTATTTTAACCAAATATAAGCTAGTGTTCTAGCACAAACCACCTAAATTACTCTATAAGGGTGGGAAAAGCGCATATGCTATTTATTTATTTATTTTCAAGTTCCACATTGTAATTATAATTTATCTTCAAGATTTATGTGCACGGATAAATTCATATGCAGATTTAAGATATCTAGTATTTAAGGATGAAGATGGGAAGGCAGGGAGATTAAGAAAGAAATACTCTGAAAATGTCAAAGCAACAAATTCTTACCATGACAACCAAGCCTAGTATTTCTTTTATTTATTTTGGAGCAAAAATACCTGTGCTGAAACTCTCTACTCTGTCTCGGCTATTCATTTTTGTGACATGGTCTTGCAGTTTCTTCTGTAATCACACCAAATTTGCCATTTTTATGAACCTTTATGATACTTATTTTTGTCTCTGTTTGACAGTGCACAGCACCTCTACTGTTTCCAACTTCCAGCCCACTCTCTGTCCCAAGAAGCTGAAAGTTTCAACTCAACGTTACAAATATCACCAGTCTGATGTTGTGTTAGCTTACAGGACTTTTTTTATCACACAGAACAGAAACATCAATAAGGAACACAGAACCAAGATGCAGCTAGATATTACCACAAAATACAAGTTCACCACACATAAATTAATGTATATTACTTTTCTGTTTAGAAAGTATACTTCACATTTACTTAAAATCATGAAAGACACATATCTGCATTGCAAGGACTTGTCTGAGATGGTGATACATATGATGTGTTAGCTAGCTCACTGTTGCATTTTGAGAGACAAAGATCATTAAAACTCACATCTGAGGTTTTCCAATATTCTTTGTGGGCTTCAGCCCCTATTTACACGGGGGGAAACCAGATTAACATCGACTTATAGACATGAAAGTGTTCAACTCCTATATGTGAAAGTACTACAGTATGTTTAAAAAAGGTCAAAGCGATAATCCTCTGTAGAAAAGAAAAATGCAAACAAATATCAACTAATCAAGGAACACATGCTGTTTTTCAAAATGCTAATATAAAGATTAATAGCTCTTCTTTGACATCCAAGAACTTTTGGAAACTCCTTATGTTAAAACACTTTGTAAATCACTTTTAGAGAAAGAGCATTCAAGGAGCTCCATTTAATCAAATTAGCTGGTAGGGAACCTTGGTAACATTAAATAAGACTTCATGTGTTCATAATTCTCATAGCTGTTCCTAGGATATTTAATTGTTTCTGTTGCTTTACACCATTTTGCATTTCTGTGTAGCCTTGAAAGAGAATTAGAAATGGTCAAAAAGACCATTTATTCCCCTTGTGGATGCTCATCTTGGACCCAGTCCTGGTCACAGCAAAGTCAAACGATTCCCAATAAATCCTTGGCAAAATTCCCAGAGACTGCACTAGGAGTAAGAACAGACACATGAGGCCTGATCCAAACCCCACTGAAGTTGATGTAGGACTTTCATTTCTTTCTAATAGGTTTTGGATAAGGCCCCATCCACAAAACTTGTTTAGAACTTGTTTAGAACTGCTGTTTTAAATAAGGTACAAGGATGAATAGGGCAGATTTCAGTCCCGCTTCATGCTACCGACAGAGGTTTCTGCAGAGCTTTGGTCACCTGCTACATACTGTAGATGCAGCCTAAATTGCCTGGCTTTATATCAGGGAGCCAATAAACGATGTTTTTTTCTAAAATCAAACAAACAGAAGCACAGTATGGAAGCAAGCTAAACTCAGACAAGGCATAGGGTAAAACCCAGAGCCCACAAAAGGAGGGCCATCTTCCCCTCTCCATTCTGCTACTCTGGGCATGTTCCAGCATCACAAGCAATGCAAACAGACATAGGGGCCTGTCCAAACCATACAATGGTCCCCAAATTCTCTCACATCATTTTCTGGAAGAGGCTGTCACAATGCCCTCCCAAGTCTATGTGAGGATTAGCCAGAGAAACCTCAGAAAAGGACCTGCTGGCTGCCTGCAATCCCTGCTGCTGGGATGTGGAATATTAATCTCGTAACCAACTCTGTATCTCCTACATACTTCCTCTAATTTATCTCTTGTCACTTCACTATAAATGACGTGAGCATTTAAACTGACATCATATTGGAGAATATAGTTAACCTAAGAAGTTGCAATTCATTGAACTCCTGCTGTTTTTAAGAATCACAGTGCTGTAGAGTCCTGAGCTTCCATAAATTTTGCAACTGGCTTCTTATTAAGGGTGAGCAGGCCTTTGCCCTCCTCATTACTCAACGTTTCCAGATGTAAAATAGATATGTTATTACTGAGCATATTGGGGAAAGTTTCAATTTGTCCTGAATGTTGTTTCACGTATATAAAACTCTACTTAAAAACAATAGGCTTCATTCTTTTCATCTAGATCTGGACTGGGATTCTGAAGTCCTGTTCATCTTTACAGTTCTGTGCTGGCCAGGACTAAAGTTGAGCACACAGAATCAAAGTTCTAGGTTGTTGGCATCCTGCAAGAATACATGGAGAAACATGAACATAAACTCAGGAGGGGGAAAGGTGACAACAATATTTTATCCCATCTGAAATTCCCGCAACTGACATTAAAATATGCAGTGAGGTATTCTTTACTAGTAGACACATAATCATTTTGGGGTCTGATGTTCCTCCCACTGAAATAAAAGAGAGAAATTATATATCACACACAGTGCAGATTTTGACATTTGATTCCTCCCACATATTTGAACGGGAGGAAGGCATTAAATGCCAAAACCAAAAATGAGCAGGCAGGACCTATCCTTCAAAACTCTAATTCGTTCCAAGGCACAGCACTCATTTTACACTTACACTGACCTCCATCCCACACAACACAAACCCAGTGGTTGTTTTTCAATTGATGAGGCAATTTTTTCTATTTCTAATGAAGCACAGAGGACTCATGCTCTAGCACACTTTCTACAAGTTTTTATAGGTTAAAAAAAATCTTTTAATTTCCTCACAAATCTAATAATCTGTTGAAATTTCTTTTACAAGCAGAATTCTTTTTTTCAGATTCCTGTCACAGACAAGCTGAAATCACTGTAGAACCCTACATTAAAGATGAGCAACTATTATCATGGGCCTCTACCATATCTCCAACTACATGGGCACAAAGTGTCACATATGAGAGACTGTATGCAATTCATTCCCCATGCCTGCATGACATACATAGAAATGTTCTTGTTTGCACTATGAAAATTCTGATCTTAAGCTGAAAACTGTCACAGCCCCTTTGCCATTTACAAGAAAGTTTAAAATACAATAAAAATAATGTGCTAGTAATATGCTTCCATAATGAACTTATGTGTTTGCTGAAGCTGGAAAAAAAGCATCCTGAAAAGTAGGGACGTGAACAGGAAAAAGGAATTGATGAATTTGTCCTTTTCAACTCCCCTTTCTTACGTGATATTCTCCTTTTCTCCTTCAGCTTTGGAATCATGTAGTAAATGCAGAACACGCCAGATACCTCTTCCATTTTTCCCTCATTGCATCAGCTCTCAAAAGCTACTCAAAGCTGGCAGGTAAAGATTTAAGCAAGAGATCTCCAGGACCTGCAGAAAGTGACAACAATCACGCAGTAGAGGATGCCTATTGACAGAGCTGGGTCAACTCTGAGCTGAGTCAACTCTGAGCTGACGCACATGTTGATATATGACTGCTGTGACTCTGATGGAGTTTTAACACTGTCTCGTCAAACAAACTTTAGTCCATATAAGCTCTTGAAAAACTCTTGAAACACACCATTATTGCAAACTCAGAGTATACAAACTGAGCATATCTGAATGCACCCATTCCAACAGTAGTACCTTTGTCATTTAAAGCCTCTTAATAAATAAACAGTTTTGATGCACCATGGACGCTCACTCTCCTTTCTGAAGCTTGAGCAGAATCTGATTGAAAACCCCACTGACAGGTGTAGTGTAATGCTTTGATTTTATTTAATATATAGAAATTAAGGAGTTTTGAGTCCTGCTGACCTACACAGGAAATGTTCAGTACTTCTAAAACCAACTCAGACTGACACACTGACCTAACTATCAATTAAAATAATAAATTTAAGATCTAAGGTAGTTGAATTTTAGAATGTATCTAAAACATCAAAAAATTAACTACACTCGGATTAAATATTTATTGTTGTCCTATTGAACTGTTATTGGGATGACATATTGTTAAAATGCTGGGTTAAAGCTTGCACTGTTGTGCAACTTCTCTAAAAGTAGAAAAAAATATTTGTGATTGAACTGTTTGTCTTGCAAGTTAAAGTTCTGTTTAAGATCCCTCACCATGTCCTCCGAGGAGCTTTCAAAACCCAACAAGGTTCTCAAGTACAAATGTTTACAAAGGGATCACCACACCAGCATATGTATTTATACAAACACATTTTGGCATTTCGCTTTCTGTCTGTTCCACATCAGAGGTTAGTGAATTTCTCCACCACAAGGATCAAATATCTCTCATGAGTAAATTGAACCTCACTGAAGTGGTTTGGGACAGAAGAAATTAAATGAGTAAGCATAGTGCCAAACATGATCTTTTAGGCGAGATCATACCCATTTCTAGAGCTCCACTGTCTGAGAAGAGAAAGATGTGGATTTTCAAAATTTAGAAGAATCTCTCAGAATATGAGTTGAGTTCTATAATCACAATCAACATACTTTAAGCTTGTTTTTAGGAGCAACTACTGGAGATGTAACCAAAATGTCCCACTAAGAGAAAACATGTTCTTGTCTGAAACCAGTATTAGATTTCCAGCACATGCAATGTGCATGTACATGCAACAATAAAAAGCAGTTATGGAAAGTCATGCCTATAAAGTAGTGCAAAAGTAACCATTTGAGCATGCACACATACAGATCAATTCTCAGAAGAGGTAAAGTTTGTCGTTATTAATTCTGGTTTTTCCCTTTCAACTATCTGGATACAGGAAAAGCTCAAACACTGGCTAATCTAACCAGATCAGTACATTTTAAATCACTAATTACATTTTTTTTATTTGAAGCTATCCTTTTCTCTTGCCGGACTTACACAGCGAACCAAACTTTATAAGCTGATTTAAAGAAAACAGGTACAGCTGGGGAAAAAAACAGACAGCAGAAAATAAAGACATGCAGCAAATCTATGACATTGCTGGAAACATACACAGACTAAAGGGCTACAAAACAGAAATGGACTGAAACATGCCACAGTGCCAACATGCAACTGCACTTGTATGGTACTGGTAATGAAAGTTCAAAGCACTCTCAGCATTCCCAGTTTTCCTCTTTCTTGATGAAGGATGATATTGGTAGTCTGCCTTTCACCAAGAGATACTTGTCATGGAGACACTATTTTTTTTTTTTCCAGAACACCCTTGCTCCCCCCCTTCTCCAATCACTGTCCCATAGCTCAGGTATATAACTGCTGGTAGCACAAATAAAATATTCAATACACAGATGTGTTCAAATAAAATTCTGTAAACTATATTCTATAAATGCACAAGAATATTCTTTGTCAGACTGAAACCATCTTTCTGGCCACCAGAAGACACATAAATTCAAAGAATAGATTACTATTTTCATGGATACTAATCATGTATACGTGATATTATGACAGAAGACGTGTTTAAGAGATGCTGCAAGCCTGAACTTGAGGCACCTTAGATACCACGTGAGTGGAACACCTACAGTTCCACACCAGATGATAAGTCCTTTTGAACCAGTCCATCTCTTAAACTACACATTGGAAACAGTTCAGAAAAGAAACTGTTGCAAGGTAGCACCACGAAAAAAAACGTGGATTTATGTTCTCTCTTTATTTTTCTAATCTCTTCTGTAGCTTGCCTTCCCCTAGAAGTGCAAAATAGATGGCAGAGGGCCAACCTATTCTTTCTTTGGCATCTTATACTTGCTCAGGTGCTGCCTTGATAAGATCTAAAGTTGTTTTATCCTTGCTTTGCAACAGATTTTAAGATGTTAGAGGGGAAAGTGAGCTCTAATTTACAAAACAGTCAGTCTACTACTGGTAAGGTAACCAAGGTTTAATCAAGTTTTGCAGAGTTTTCATTTTCAAGAATGTCTTTGATCTGATATTACAAATCCACCTAAATAGTTTTATTTTCCAATGTAAAACATGTCTCTATCTGGATTGAACAGAGGAAAACACTCACTCAGAGGACTCTGTAATAGAGAAATAGTACCTAGCACTTGTTATCTATGGATATCATATTGAATGATTTCCCTTTTATGGATGGAAACATATCTGGCCTAGCTGAGATGATACGCATTCTTTTTTGTTATTTCCATACCAGTGTCCTATCCATTAAACTGTTTGTGCTGAAAATACTACCAGTGTTTTTCATTTAAAAGTCTCTAGCTAATCTATTACAGTGAGGCTTTAGCCTAGAAAACAATCCTCTGGGCTTACAAGTATTTTGAACACTTCATTGTTGTTAGTGGTTCCCACTTTGTATCTGCCAGGTAGGGGTTCAATCCTGCTGAAATGGGTTAAGAAGGACTTCAGACCTTGAAAGTACAATCTGGAAGTCATATATCATTAACCACAGCATGGCCTCCCATAGATTTTTCCTGTACAAAAGACACTTTCATACCAAATTTGATTGGCCTATGTGGAACTCCACCATTTGAGTGTCTCACATTCACAACCATGAGCTACCAGTAAGAACTGGGGTTTCTAAAGTGGGTCAGAGAGATTATATTATTTACAAATTTAAATTCCTGTCCTCACAACTTATGCATCAACAAAAGCAGGACTACAAGTAAGAGGTTGTAAAAATAAATGAACAACAAAAAAATCTGTGATAGTATATAAACAACAATGATTTTCAAGGCTTTTTGTTCCAAAAATAAACATGAAATATATCTCACAGTATTTAAACAAATAAACAAAAACAAACCCAAACCAACAAACTTAACGCGCCCCTTGTACAAGTAAAATTTTAAGCAAACCTTAGATAGTTTTAATCCTCACATAGATCCTTCAGTGGCTGTCATTGGCTATATTTGTGGGCTAATTCCTCTTAGCAAGTGTCACGGCCACTCGTAGACACGTTGAGTTTACATCTAGTGTTGACTTGAAAGCGATGGGAGATGGTTCTTTCCTGCTCTTCTCTCTTCTTGATCTAGGGCCAAGGGTCACTTGGAGATGCAGAGTGGAAAGTATTGCTTCCAGTTCACATGATCTACTTCCAGAGGTAAAGATCAGACTACAATCACAAGACCTTCTTTCACCAAAAATGCTATCAGACATTTTTCTATGACAGCTGTATTTCCACCTTGTGCTGGTCCAAAAATTATTTTTAAAAAGCAAATTACATTATTGGGATCAATACATTGTCTCTAAACTAGTATCCAGGCATTATTTGATGGTCAATGGTTTTTAGGACAGCTTAGACTCGAGTCTGAGAAAAGAGCAGCAAAAAGGAGCAGAAATAGGAAAGACGCAAATTAATAACATTTTTGAGACTATTCTTAACATCAGATTTAACTTTTCATTTTTTTGCTTTAATTTCATAGTCATCTGACTTCCTTCTAGCCAATACCAAAGTATGCAGCATGCAGCTGAAAAGACAGTGAAGCTGAAATGGAAAATGCTTCTGTTTCTAAGACAGCTACTTCAAAGAGACTGATATTAGAAAGAATGACTCTAGAGCACCTAATGTCCCAGCTCTTAGTGATCAACATGAATTCTACTTACTCCTTCACTACAATGTGTCTGGTGACTGAGCAGTTTTCCCAGTGATCAGTCAGCCAAAGCATTAAACCGTCATAAGCAATATGGCCATAATCAGTCCCTGTTTCAGTGTTTTTTTCTGATGTCAGAATAATTTAGATGCCCGGATATCTGAAGCAGCTGTGCCAATGAATACGTGAGCAGAGAAAAACACAGCTGCTTTCCAACTCAAGAACACTGTTCTGGGTTTTCTTAAACATCTGGTAAATCATATGTTCCTTTAAGGCCAAGTGTGATAGGTATCAGCAAACTTTTATCCTGCCTTTATGCTGGTAGAGATAAGCTTCACACAACTTCAGAGCCTAATGCTGACCCTAATCAAGCTTTGTGGTATAGAAAACATCTACTTCTGTGTCAAAGATACACTTGTAAACAATATTACTGCTCATTTAAAGGCTATTTTACTGATCTTGTTATTTCAGTGTAGAAGCATGGTTTTTACCTTAAAAGACATCATTAAATGTGAACATGGATACCTTGTTTAATCTTAATCCATCAACAACCATACTAACTGCAATGACTTCAGCAATAATAACACATTTCTAATAATATAACTGCACCTGTACAAGGTGGGAATTTTGTACAGGTGCTAAACAAGCTAAACAAGTCAGAGCAGCACAGTTAGAGAATTTTAAGGAGAGAAAGCTCCACTGGGATTACTAATGATACCTTCCTGCATGGTTCTGTTCCATAATCATTAGACCTTTAGGCCTTCACTGATCACCTTGCAAACTAAACCCATCCTATTATGTAAGTAGGAAATATTAACAGCTCTAAAAGAATGTTTCTCCTTAATTCACAAAGGTTTTGGGTCAGGCCTGCACCTCATCCTTTCAAGCAGTCTCAAATTTCATTGTGAAAAGCTGTCAATACAGATTAGGGCCGACTGAAGGAATAATATAGTATGTTCTAAAAATGTGCATGACAAACACAGTATAAAACCAACCAAAAATTAATATTAAACAAATAAGACCTAATAATTGATGTAAACAAAGCCTATTTCTATGACAGGAAGGTCCAAAAAAAGAGTGATGGGTTCATGCCCTTCTAAGTCATTACAATTTCCACAGAAAATATCAGCCTCCTTAAGGTTCCTAGGTTAGGGAGATTTATAGTGATAACAATAGCAGTAGTTTATTTGAGTCAGTTAATCAAAATTCTAGCACTTATAAGCCCTCTGTGAACACTACAGATTTAAGAAGTTGACTAAGTATTCAAAAGTAAGCTTGCAATCTACACAAGCACAGTAAATTTCAGTTATGTGTTTCATTATACTGGTGCCTTACAGCTTTTAAGGGGTTTACAACTTGCCTGTAATTATACACTATGGAGTAAAATTTGGCATAAAAAGAACTCTTTTCCATTTCTATTTCCATAGAATATTACTTGCTCTCTGCTGGTTCTGCATTCCTTGCACATGCAACACTCAACAAGAGTCTTTGGGTGTGCAAGCAAAGCAGGTCAGGGCTATCATTTCGTGGCTTTTAAAAATATGTCTTTCACACATCTAAACCGTATTGTCCCTTCCATCACTTATCTTCCATTAATTCCATAAACCCCTCAATTCGTGTGAATTCACATGCCAAAAATATATGCAATTTGTTTATGAACCAAGTGAAATTATACGTATAATTACATAAACCACAAAGGCCTTCTTTTCACAAGAAAAGTTAAATTTCCGTCAGGAAAGCATGGTGATGGCATTAAAATCCACCAGTGAAAAAATGTCATCACTTCTGCTTCCCCACACTGTGCCAAAGACTACTTGTGTGTCCTTCATGAAGAAGAAATATCTAAGTATTTACAACAGCAAAATGGAGAAACAGTAGTTCCTCACCTTGGGATCACTCTGAAAATTCACAGCTAAATTCTTTGACAGTTTGCCAAAAGCCCCAAATAAAGGAAATAAATACAGTTATATTCAGGTTCTACATTCATAACACCTTTGAGACCAGAGGGATGCCAGCTTCAGACATTCTCATCCTTGTACTCAGCAGCTCTTTCCAGCACTGTAGTTTGCAGCACAGATCCAACAGTTTTAATTAAATAATAGTAATAATAATAACAACAACAATAAACATATGCAAACTCTGGTGGGATTTCCACATTTAGAGTTTCAGCAGAAGGCTCTTCTCCTGGATATAATGCAAAGGGATAATTACAACTTTTAGGCTTGCATATGTATTCTGTATGTTTTGGGGTATAAGCTCCAAATCCCCAAGGTAATAATGCATGTTTGTCCAGACAAGGAGTAGAAAATAAATGCAACCAGTATTCAGACATCATTTAGAAGACAGAGAAGTAACTTTCAACATTCAGCAGCATAGGTACTTCTATGCTATAAGAAGGTTCCTGGCCTTTCTCCTATTCTATTCAGTTGTGCCTTCAGTTTTGCTTTATGTACTGAGGGATATAGTCTCACTCTACAGACATCTATTCCATCCTGAATGCAAACATGAAAGAAGCTTGATTCCTTTTTTGATTTTAAATTAGAATTCTCCATCTTTGTGCAATTTCAGTACAAATCAGAATATTGTAGCACAGGTTTCGATATTTAATTCGTCAAACACTTTACAGACATAAGTCACTTTAAAGTTTGCATTAATTGTTTACAGTCTAGCATATTGTAGCTATAATTGTTACCTTTATATAACAGGCTCTAATCAATCAAGGTAACTGGCAACTCCATAAAATTTGACTAAACTCCTCTGTCTAGGTTTAGTCAAGTCTCACTGGGTCTCAAAAGTAGGAAAGCATAAAGTATAAATGAAATGAAACCATAGGGGGATAAAATACAAAATAAAAACTCTTTACGTTTCTGTTCATTTATGCTCTACAGTGTTTAACCCCAGAGAACCAATAAATGCAGATGGAGCACTAAAAATATGAACTCACCTTAATGTTGCATTTTTTATAACTTCCATTAATCCAAGAGTTTTCTTCACAAGTTGTGTGTAAGAAAGAGTTTTCATGGTTTATATTCCCAGGATCCCATTATAGTAAAGCTCAAAACCAGTTCATTCAAGTATTAGTAAAACTGAAAAGAAAAGGGAAAAAAAAAAAAAAAGCCAGATTCTCAGCTGATAATAAATCACTTTATGCCAAGCCAAAAAAAAATTCTTACCTCTGCTTTCCAACATTACTTAGTAAAACAAGACTGCAGAAATAAATATGGTAAATAGAGTACTAAACAGAAAAATAAGTTTTAGTCATCTAAATGCAGGTGGCACAATGAAGATAGCATTTTGAATTGCTAAGTCTGACTCTATATAGTAAAAAAATATTCCAACATTGGACCTTCCCTACACATTGCTTTCCTTAGTTTTCCCTTGCAACAGAATTTCATGACCTAAGCCATCTTGGTGTCAAGGGAAATTATTTGACGTATGCTCCTTTTGTGTAATTATTCATTTATTACTCCTATAATGCATAGCATTATCTGGAATAATATCACTACAGCAGTGAACCTCCACAGTAACTTACATTTCTTTTTATAATCCCCACCCCCCAATCTGCTTCCCTTATGAGATCTGAAAGGAATATTATTCATTGTACAGAAAGAAATTTAGAAAGAAAGAGAGAGAGAAAGAGTGGAGAAAGAAAGAAAGAAAGAAAGAAAGAAAGAAAGAAAGAAAGAAAGAAAGAAAGAAAGAAAGAAAGAAAGAAAGAAAGAAAGAAAGAAAGAAAGAAAGAAAGAAAGAAAGAAAAAGAAATTCAACATGTCATAGAAACTCAGTAAGACAGCAAAAAACTTAACTCATGCTGTTAAACCTAGATAGTAGTTCAGTACTATGAACAATGCAACACGTTTCAGTCCCATCCAATCTTCTGAGAATGGGTATACCCAAGGCACAAAGTTGTACGTTGTAGTGGATGAGATACAGACAAAATAAAACAAACAAATTAAAAAAACACCCAAACATCTTTTAGTATCCTTTTTACACAAGTGTTAATTAACAGAACCACAAAAAAATGTTTAAAAGCCTCTTTGTTATAACTGAACCTGCTGGACCATAACATATATTCAGGTCCCTCACTTTGCCTTTTTCCTACTGCACCAACAGAAAGAGAAAATAATGAAAGCTGCTACGTGGCATTTGCATTTTGGCATGTAAGAATTCTCCTAAAATAAAAATCCAGACAGACATCTAGAGACCATATGCCAACCAAACTGCACAAGTGAATGAGAGAGCTTCTTATTACAATCACCCTCATGTTTTCAATAATTTACTTCTCTACCTTCTTGATTCTTTTCCTGCAACCTTCTCACTACTTTTCTTATCATACTCTTCCATACTGCACAGGATCTGATTAAGTAGCATAAAGAAGGTAGAATGAAGCCTTTAGGTGTTCAACAAATACCAGTGATAAAAAGAACAAGACAGCTACTCCTACTTTCTAATGGCAAAAATACCATTTTTAGTAAGTAAGGTAAAGCTTTTAGGTTAAGATTAAAATTGCTTTTCGATTAGATTTTAAAGATGGTTATTATTAACCCTAATAGGTCTACACCAACATGTAGTAATAACAGTAGATACCTGTGACTACAAGATCAAGCTTATGGTAATCAGGAGTTTATAGGATACTCAAAAATTAACACAGACTGAGATACAATGTGATTTTAAAGCAATCGGTGATGACTTCATCACAATTCCATGCAGAGAAACTGTATTTTGGAATCCAAAGTTTTGATTCTTGCATCACATCCCATCCTTCCGCAGAACAAAAAGTTCTGAAGAAGTCCACAAATTGGCACATTCAGTGACTTGAAGCTTCCATGGTTCTCAAGCACCTTGCTCCCATTGGAAAAGTCTAAAAATCTCTAAAGATATGGACTACAACTTTAAGTAACTAATATTGATAATCAAAACCATTTTTAAAGCCCACTGCTTACAAACGCAAATTCAGGTTAACTCCCACATTCACCTATGCAAGCTAAAGTTCTTAATAGTGACTTCCAAAATTGCCATCAGACACAAAAAAATGCAAAACAAAACAAAACCCTACCAAGCTCCCAGTGTGGCAGTAAGGATGTTCATACATAGGGAGTTACAAAAGTATATAAGCATTTGCAAAATCCTGGGCAATATTATCCTTAGACCTGGCTTTTATTGACAAATCAAGTATGCACTTTAAAACCTAACAATGACTAAGTACAGAGGTGATTACATTGAAAATTCACTCAGTGAGACTTTCTGCATATAACATAACAAAACACTCGTTTTCAGAACTAATTTTCAGTAATTTAAGAACTAATTTTTAGTGCTCTTTTCTTGTAATCCACGGCAATTTACAGAGATCAAATATGCATCCACAATGATAGGGTCACGTCTCCAAAATGCAATAGCTCCATAGAACCAAACTGTGATATGTGTCCAAGAAAAAAAACCGCATTTGTTTTTACCCTTCCTCCTCTGCTGCACTAAGAAGCAAGAGGCTGAATTTCTTCTCTTCAAGAGAGCAGTAGCTATGAAACTCTTAGCCCCCTGAAGACTGGGTTACACAAAACCGCACAGAATTTCTTCCATAGCAGCTGTTTCTACATCTTGGTGTTCGAGAGATTGCTCAGAGAGAGATACCACATCTATGTGGAAACATGGGTGCATTAAGAAATGTTATCTAAGCAGGCAGGTATTAAGACTGGCTCTATCACACTAGCACCTGCAATACATATCATGTTACAACACCCATAAAAACCTGGATATAGCAGGAAAGGGAGAAAAAAGGACAAGCAACACAGCAATTGACTATTTCTAGTGTCACTGGAAGCAATAGTTAGCGCATTTGTACAGAAGAGTTTCTTGTCTAAGCTAGGTGAGCTAAACAGGTACGGGTGAGTTTAGGTATTGACCATAATGAAGTAAAATCAGATTAGTACTGCTTAACTTCTGAATGAAAGGCACGAGACACAGAATGAATTTTTCCAGCCAGAGATTATCTGCATTGGCTTTACATCTTCAGGTCATTTGTTTTAAATTTATTAACCGTCTTTGTATGCAAGGAAAGAGAAGGGTCTTCCTTAACACAATACCATGGGAAAACACAGTGATTCTATATTGAAGTGATGAGCTCTGAGCTAGGGAGTCACAGGAGAGAAGGCATAAAGAAAATGAACATGTATTTAAAGGAGTAATCGACGTCTCTTCTACGATGCGCTCTTAGAGGGAAGCGTAAACCGAGACCGGAATGTCACTGCCTTCCTAATTGCAAAGGTGTTGCCTCAAAGGGGAGAAAACTTCCATTAGGAACTTCCTCTAAAACACCTCCAAGTGCAGCACACGAGGGATCGTACTTCCCTTACGCGTAATTCATCTGATAATGGCTGAAATTTATTAACAGCAACTTTAAACACTGCTGTAGAGAGATGGCTTTTTTAAACGTGGGTCAAAGATAAGCGCTTTGGAAACTCAACAGGGCACAACTACAGCGACATAGGGAAAAGCGCAGGGAGACGGGACAGAGGAACCAGCCTGAAGGCCGGGATTGCTCCTCCTGCAAGTATTTCCCAAGGGCATCCCCGCCGGCGCGGCCCGGGGGAGCCGCAGCGCTCCCGGAGGGGAGAAGCGCTCGGACGCGGGAACGGGCGGGACGAGAGAGCCCCAAGAGCAGCGGGGTTCGCTCCCGGCCGCCTCGGGCTGCCCCGGGCGCCGCCGTCGGGATGGGACCGGCCTGACCGGGCCTCCGCCGCGTCCCTTCGGGTGAAAGATCCACCATCGCTCCCTGGCCTGCAGCGAGAGGGGCCCGGCTGCCAGCGCTGCCCTCCGCCGGCTTTCACACTGTGCGATACCGCACCGCTAAACACGAAACTGCGCCGGCAAGTCCGGCCCCGATCCGCCGAGAGCAGAGCACCATCGCTCCTGGCTCCCTTCTCCCGCTCCTCTCCCTTTCCGGGCGGCGAAGGGTGAAAAAACGCGCTGCCATCTACCTGTGCAACACCTCCGCAACACATTTTATTTACACAGAATCAACTCGGGGCATTGTACATTATATACAGATATTGTCCCCCTCCAACAAGGCAGAGCTTGTGCAAGATTAGTAGCATCCTCTGGAGCATATCCCACAGTTCACAGGAAATGTCCCCTCCACTGAGAGGTATCAGCTGTCGGAGTCCAAGTCACTTTTACCGTCCTCTTGTCTCTTCTCTGGTGACGTTTTAGACGCTTTATTCCACTTCTGTGCGTTTTCTGACTCCTCCGAAGACGATCGCTTTTGCCTCCTCCACTTCGCCCGGCGGTTTTTGAACCAAACCTGTCACGTTAAGAAATTAAATNTATGCAAACCCACAGCCTGCCCTCAGCGCTGCAAGAGTTCTGCCGGGGCCGGTGTGCGGCTGCCGCTCTAGGACGGGAGGGAGGGAGGAGAGGAATCTACCGCTCGAGTGGGACCGGCAGAGACCCTTCAGGAAGCACAGCCGCCTCTAAACAATCACTCATGGCCCTGTGACAGGCTCAGCCGGCCGTCCCTAGGAAGAGCGCTTGAACGCAAGAATAAAAAACTTTTCCGTGTCCTTCCCCCTCCCCCCNTGGAGGGTGTTCGAGTGCGAAAGGGAGAGGGTGGTAGAAGGAGAAAGAAAGCAAAGTACCTCCACTTTTTCCTCTCTTAAGTGCACCCTTCTGGCCAGCTGTTCTCTGGTGCCCACGTCTGGGTATTTCGTTTCCTGGAATAGGTTTTCCAGCGCTTCCAGCTGCTCGTCAGTGAAGATTGTCCGATGCCGTCTTTTTCGCCTGCAGTGCAGCTGGTTCAGTAACTGCAGCTCCGTCCGGGACAAAGTGCCCACGTTCATGTAGGGCAACATCTGATGGGGAACAGGGGACATCAGGACTGACCCAGTGCCCTCGTAACCTACGGACAGACAGACGAGTCGACGACAGGCTTTGTATGAGATCGCTGCTTCGCCCCGCGTTCCGTCCCGTCCCGAAAAATCCCCCCTCCCGCCGCTCGCCCGCTCTCCTGCGGGCCGCCAGCTCTTGGCCACCTCCTCGGGCCCGCGGCCGCGGGAACAAAAGAAGCCCGTCCGCCCCGTCCCACGCGGGGCCGCCTTACCTGCGGGGGGAACGCAGGAGCACTGCTGGGCGCCCAGGGGCGGCACTGCCCCGCAGCACGAAGGGCCCACGGGAGACGCCGGCACATGCAGCTGCCCGTAGTAGTAATTGTTGTAGCCGAGCCGAGATCCAGTGACGGCCGGCGGCAGCGCGGAGGCGGGAGCCACCGCCCGGGAGTAAAATCCGCTGTAGTCGGAGGTGCTGCCGTAGAGCGAGTCCCCATGCAGGCTGGGGAAGACGACGGGCGCGGCACTCGGGGGCAGCAGCACCGAGTCCTTGCAGCGAGGTCTGGCCGCCAGGATATTGTCGATGCTGAACATGNACACGAAATCGAAACTTTTCCGAGAAATTTTAAAAAGGGATCAGAGCGAAAAGAACAGAGCCTTTTCCGAGGGCAGCTGGCGGGTAGAGTGTGCGTGTGTGTCTGTGCGCGCGTGTGTGCGTGTGCGGTGTGTGTGCGTGTGCGCAGGATCCACCCCTGGAACTTTCCCCCCTCAACTCTCGCCTGTTTACTGATCTCAACCCAGAGGGCTGCTCGGAGTATAATCCATCTGAACCTCTTCCCTTTTTTATACCCAGGCGACGTCATCCTGGATTTAGTTCCTGGTAATATGCAGATGACAAACAAAACCAGATCTGATTTTTTTTTTCTCCCCTTTTTTGGTGGGGAAGAGGTGGGGGTTACACAAAGGAGTGAAAGCAGCCCTAGTCTGTGTATTGAGAATTAATGAAATTAACTTAATCCTTTCCATTAGTAGGCTTTTTTGAAAGGCCCCAGATTTAGGCTTGATCTCTGCTGCACCGGCTAATTGCCCAGGTTAATCTTATTAATGCCATTGTGCAGAAGTGGTTAGCAGCTCCTAGTCTTGTCTATTATGCACCTACTTTGGTCGTGTTAGTTCACATTAGTGAGTGCGATTTCCTCTGTCTGAAGCTCAGATTCATTATTTATGCTTCGAACTGGTTAAGAAGCGCTTAAAAAAAAATAAACTGCGATATAAGCATGCAACGTCCCTCCTCCCCACAACAAGTATTTCTGCAGCAGGATTTGAATCTTGCTTCCCCCGGCTCGGAGAACTGAAAGGACATTGATGAGTATGCCTTTTCTATGATTTAAGCTTTATACAGTGAAGCAACTACGTCTTCACTGAGTAACTGAACTATTTTTTTTTTCTTTATTTTCCTAGATCACCTGGAAGCCTGAAAGTCGTAAACTTCTCTACCTCTTTTATATATATATATATATATATATTTAATAGAGTCAGTTTTAGGCAGGTATCAATTTTTATTTTTAAAGTAAGCCGGGAGACGGAAAGATCACATAAAGACCAGTGTCACCGCAAATCCCGGGGTGTGGTAGGTGTTCTGATTTGTTTCTGTTCTATCTTGGTGCCTTTTTATTTTCTTTTTAATCTTTCATTTTCTATCCTAGAAAACAAAGTCCATAAAGTTACAATGATACAGACAACTTTATATTTTGCATGTTGGGTAAATTTTAAAATGGAACAATTTTAAATCCCTAAAACTCTTCCTATTAAGTGGTTTGTCTCTCCTGGTAGCTGGCTTTTGTGATTTACAGAATACTTCGTCTGTCACGACTGTCACTGGGAATCCACAGGAGGTGAACTGAATAAGATTAGACTATTTACCCCATCAACTCTCCATCAAAGAAGGTAGGAAATTGTACGCATGAAATGAAAACAAGCCATTAGGGTCAGTTTACGAGGAACACATTATTTTTTCTCAACAAAGAATATCCTCGTTAGCATTTACTCGCACTTTATCCTTTCTTTCCTCGGTATTCCAGGATTTAAAACTGCACCTGAGGATGATCCAAACCAAGAGCCAAATTCTAGCAAAAGACTCGTATAAACGTTAAAGAAAAAGAACGCCAAGACTACATTTTCGCTTTATTGATACATCGCGATATGACTAATTACTAGAATCGTTTCCATTACTTCAATTTATCTGCCTATCAATTTCTTTCCAAGTTTGTCATTTTTCAAATTTGATGGAAAGGGAGGCTATTTGAGAGAGGATTGTGGGGTTTTGTTAGATTTGGGATTTTCCTTATTATTGTTTCGAGGGGGTCTTTTTATTTTTAATTATTTGTTTGTTTGTGAGTGGGTTTTGGGGGGAGTTTCGGACTGGTTTGTTGGGGGTTTTTTGCTCAGTAATTCCCCGGGTGCAGCTGGTCTCGCTACATGCAGAGCAGCGCCTGCTTAATGCCGCCATTGGGATGCTCGTTCACGTCTTCAGCGGCTCTGCTGCAAAATGCGCGGTAGCATCCCTCCGGTGGCCTGTACGTCCCCGGCGCTGGGCTGGGCTCCGAGCGAGCCGGGCTCGGGATCCCCGGGAGAGTCAGGCCTGAGAGGATGCCGAGAGCGGCTGCACGGCCCGCTCTCGCACCGGCCCGAAGTGGAACAACCCCGCGAGTGCCCCGCGAGTTTCGGCGGCCTCTGCGGGGTCGGCGGCGCGGGACGGGCCGCGGCCGGGACAGCGCTGCGCTCCCGGAGTGCCGCCCCTCGTGGGACCGACTGGGTCACCGCGAGGGGTCCCGCTCATGGTGGGAGTCGCAGGTGGGGACACCCTCCGTGACAACACCCACCGCCGGGGACAAATTCTTGTGCACTTAGCATCACTTGCATCCTGATTACATCTCCGCGCCTGTCCGGCTTCTCCCAGGCGAGAGCAGCACCGCGGGACCGGAGTGGGCACCAGAGGAGCCGCGGCGCTCTGGCTGCGCGAGCGCTCGGCTTCTGAGTTTATTGCTGGTGAAGTCTCCTCTGAAGGATGGATGATACACCACGCTGCAACGCTTATCTTTATTTCTAATTTAGATATGGTATTTTCCAAATAACTTGCCACCCTTGTGGGGAAATTCACTTTTTTTTGTTTGTTTTATTCTGAGTCGTCTTGCCGTGAAACCCCCAGTTTTCAAACGCGCTTGGCAAAACCTGTTCTCGGAGTTTCTCATTTCCCATGCGCTCTCCCTCAACTTGGCAAATAGAAAATTGTGTTAAACAAACAATCAGTTGTCTCACAATGTCGGAGTGAAATTGTAATAACAAATGAAACACAAGCAAATTGTGCTGCATAGTGTTGCTAAGCAATTGTTTGTTACGGGAGGGTGGTCACAGCATGGGTTGAAAGAGGGATCTAAAGAGGAGCGTAGTACCGGGCAGAGCAAGCTGTTAGGTATGAAATAAACACGGCGCTGATTTTCAGTATTATTACCCAAACACGATTTCATACAAAGCAATCACCATACACAAGTCTATGAAAATGCGGTTGTTTGGAAATCGAACGGGTCTTTTATTTTAATGTATTAAGGAATAATTCCGGGGATGCAAAACGCATCCACCACCTTCCCGGCGCGATCTCTGCATGGCCTGGCGGCAGGACCAGCCCCGGGAATGCCGGCCGGGGCTGCCCGGGAGGGGTCCAGGGAACTGCATCCCAACCCAGCCGCCCGGCCGGGATTTGCCTCGGGTGGCAGGTCCCGGCTGCGATTCCCGCCCCATGAGCGGGGGTAACTCCGGAGTGACCCAGGGTTTCGTGGATGGCCGGCTGCGAAACCCGCTCGGAAACGGCGCTTAGCGGCACGTCTCTCACTTACAAATGCCATCACGCCTCAGCGTTCCCCGCATTTGTTTCAAGTGGATTGCATCATCGCTTCACCGGGGGGGAAAAAAGTATAAAAGTCATACAATGCAAAATTACGGTAATTTGTTCCCAGAATAAACTTGTCTTGAACTGATTAGGAAAGTCAGTCATTTGAAAACGAGGCAGAAACGCGGTTGGGTTTTTTTCTAAAGCTTCCCTCTAACAATATCAGCTTCTAAAGTTTTCATTCATATAAACTTTATTAATGAAGATCTTTTATTTAAATGTCAAGGGGATTTGAAATTTAGAGTAAATTATGAAGCATGCATGTCTTGCCAAGTCATGGGTCAAATGCATTTGTGAAAAACTGCTAAAAGAGCATATGGTTTTGAATTTTTCTACAATGACTAGTGTTTAAATAAATTGCTTGTACTGCTTAACTTCATGTATAATTTTGACAGAAATTGGCCTATAGCCTTTTGATATGTAAACATTTCAGGCTTTTATGCGGTATAAAAAGACACTTGCTTTTTGGGATCAGCTAAAGCAGTCACCCTGTAATTCAGAAAACTGGCACCTAACGTTACATTCTTGCTTCATTTCAACTTTCAAGTGGCAGCATAAATGGGGAAAGGAGAAGGGACATTTCAAAAGCAATGTCCAATTGGAATTAAAAACTGCTAATGAGGTGAGAATGTGCCACTCGCTGTCTGATTGAAATGGGTAAACCTTAGCACTAAAAAGATTCTCTGTCTTGTCTTCTGAAAAACAGCCGGAGAATCAGTGAAAACAGACTTCAACGTAGCACAGACCTGACTCGCATGTTAAATGAATGCCTTAGAACAAAATCTGTCTAAAGAACAAATAGGTGTGATGAAGAAAATCCAGATATCCCTTCTGAATTCTGTCAGCTGTTTCTCCTCTACAGACTATCTTGGGCTGTAAAAATTGAAACAGACTTTTATATATGGAATATTACATACAACATATATAAATATACCACAACCCTTTGAATTGCCATTTAGCTAGCTGCATTTTCAGTTGCATTTTACCAGTTCCAAAGTTTTTTTGCAGTTTTTGCTCTAGTAAACATTCCATTGGCTTCAATTAGTGTTTTGGTTTAGGATTTTGCATATATATGTGTGTGGTTTTTTCCTGTGAAGAGGAGACTAGAACTTGCTAAAGGCTTCAGGATACAGCCCATAAAAGTAGTGGAGTCACTCAGTTTTAAGTCTCCTTAAACTAAAATGATTTTGTACATGTATAAATCCACCAAGCTACTGAATAAATTCATTTATTACTAATATATCTGTCTCACATAAATAAACCTCCTAATGTTGATTAGATGGATAAGCTTAGCACAGTGCTAAACAGAACAGGACCTGGATAGTTGCCTGGTGCCAGACAGCTCAACATGTTTATTTCCTGTGTGCTCTAGCAGGGACTAAGCTGAAGTTGGAAAAAGGTTTAAATGAACTATGTAATTTCAATCTGTTACTGTAGTAACATTTGTATTTATTATATATGTCAGTTAGTCATACACAAAGTTCTCAAGATACACTACCCCTTTTGCTAGTGGTCAAAGGTAATTTTTTCAGAATTGTAACAAGTCAACACAGACAAATTCTGTTATAGACAATTCAAATTTAAAAGTTGATATGGATTCAGTCTGATGCGATGTAATCCAATGAACAAAGTAGAATCTCTTAAATGGTTCCGTAAATGTGAACAAAGATCAAAGAGATTTTTTGCTGTTTTCACATGTATTCCAATAAACAGCATACTTGGGAAATAAGGAGGTATGGAATACATCAAGAAAAAAACTTTTCTTCTTAACAGAAGAATCTGCATCAAAACTGAGCAGATTATTGCAAAGAAGAATCTTTTAAAATAGAGCATCTTTCCAAGGAGACAGTGGGAAAGAACTTTGGATCCTTGACTGCAATTGCAGCATTCTTCAGGAGGACGCCCTCTTACTTGGTAATTTTATTTTTCATCAAAAGCAGTTTGAGTGAGATACTATATTCAAAGATACTGGGATCAGACCTCTTTCAGATTAGTGGTATGGGATGATCTGGACATCTACATTCAGAAAAAAATTTCATACCAAGGGATGTGCTGCAGAGGCTGACACAGTAGAAGACTGCTGCACACACATGACTGATCCATGCTTTAGAAGTGGTTCTCAATCACAGTACAGCTAACAGTCAAAATTTCTCCTGCAAATTGAACCATACTGT
Organism: Serilophus lunatus; assembly: GCA_013399895.1. Lineage (NCBI taxonomy): Eukaryota > Metazoa > Chordata > Aves > Passeriformes > Eurylaimidae > Serilophus > Serilophus lunatus. The sequence goes on from VXBA01001197.1 coordinate 84,681, forward strand.
AACAATGTGCTCACAAGCTTCAAGACAAGATGGCTTCACGACCTTTTAGTACTTTGATTTTTCTCTGTAAGGATGAATAATTCTAATTCTCCATGTTATTCATACAGTCTCAATAGAGTACATGTAGACATATATGTGTATCTGTTTCCTACAAATGCTATACATAAGCTGTGCTCATTTTGAGGATCATAATGTTATTAGATATCTTTCTATACCAGATATAAGTAGAGTAATATAAGTGATAGAGTAATATAAGTGAATATAGTAAATAAGAAAATAGAAGTAAAGAAATAAATATAAGTAAAATAAGTAAAAATAAGTAATAAATGTAGGTAGTAAATATAAGAAGAGTAATTAAAAAGAAAAACCAAAAGACTGTTTTCTGATTGGCAAACATAAACCAAACTAAGACTTCTGTTGTTGAGCTGCTTTTTTCCAGTAACTGAACTAAGTTTTTGGATCAACATGTAGCACACTGGATTTTAAACCGCAAGAGATCCTGAACACACACAGCTACAAATCAACAGGAATTTTGTGTGGCCAGTACTTATCACTCCACTCAAGTATTATTACATTGGTTAAAGATATTCTTGGTAGTATAAACTGCACATACTAAATGCCTCCAGAACCTCTCTTCTCTCTGAAATGGCCCTAGGAGGTTACACCCAAAGTAACTCTATTTATAATGCAAAGAGCCTCAAGAGGCTTTGTGAGGAAGTTGGAGCAAAAAAATCAGCTTTAAAAATAAATAAGTCAATGGTACAAAAGACAGCCATTGCATTGTTTTCTGTAGCATGCACATGACACATTTTGAAACTTCTATGGATTTTTAGGAGCTTTAGAGTTTGTGAATATGATTGTAGTCTAACAGTTTTTACTGTGGTGGAACTAGAACTGGGACCAAATCCTACAACTATGAAAGTTTGCTTTGTAATTGCCAGTGATTTTGAATCAGAACTGAAACAGAAAGATGTATCTTCCAGCTAAAACTTGTATTGCTTTCAAACACCATATAACTGAAACCTAACAGACATTTTTTGAGTTAAATGTGCCAAGTAATATAATAAAGATTTACATTTTTTATAAGTACAGGAAATAATATTAAAAACTGAAAGTCAAAAGTAAAAAAAAAGAACTATAGTAGAGAAATATATAATGAAGAGTAATAAATTTGAAGAAACCAAGGCAAATACACCAGAAGAAACTACAGAATTATTATGTTGGTGAGATTATATTTTTGATAATGTAATTGCAAAAAATAATATCACTATGATCTGTTTCAGTGTCCAGTGGTGTAGGCAGATAAACCAAGACCATCCAGTGAATCAACTGAGGTGGAAGAATTATTATACTTATCTATTAATGCTCTCAGCCTCAATCTGTGTCTCTACCACACCACCACCAGTCAACTGTAGCCTCATTTGGGTTCTCGTTTAGGCAACAACAGCTTATTTCCAGCAAAGGTCATTTAGGGAATTGAGCATAGACCCAAATCATTAGAGGACAGAAATAAAAAGTTGTGTTCATATGATATCATAGCGCTTATATTTATTTCTTTTTTAGATTTCTAAAACTTCTTCTTAGCATTTCTAAAGCAACTTAAATGTACTATGTTGATATACCTAAGAGTTTTGACACTTTTCTGAAAGCCATCAGAAAGCATTCAATTATTAAATTATTAAATATTATTAGCTTGAAATCTAGATTAATTTATGGTTGTTTCCTTCTTAACTAATCATCCCCAAACCAGCAATAGATTTTTAAAATCCTGCAATACATGTCCACCTATCGTGGAAAATATGCAGCTTGTATTTTTTATACTTTGAATCTTGTCTAATAAGAAAAGGAATTTCTTTATAATTTGGGAATATATAATATTCGGGGTAACAAGTATGTCATCTTCTCCTATGAAGCAAGAATATTATGTCACTATTTATCCATTTGCAGCTGTCTTCAAGTTAAGACCCTTTGCCCTTTGATTTCTTCTTTCCTTCTAATTCTTATGGACTGCTTTCATGCAGTTCAGTCTTCAGCATTTTGTTTTTGAAGGAAACTCTGTTCTTTTATGATAATAGAAATTTGGAGGGTTTTTTTGGTGGATCTGTTTCAAAGTTTTAGTAAGATATGTAAGATCACAGTCTGGCCTGATGCCTGTTTCAGGAGGTCAGAGTGCTGTGCAGTTAGACACAATTCTGGATTAGAAACTGGACAGAGAACATGATACACCAGCCAAAAATCAGGGATAGTTCCTTTTTCAGAAGTTTTATCAATGACATCTCTTTTGTTTATGTGCTGATATGGCACAACGTGCTTTTGGGCTGTTGGGGATGAATCTATCTGCAAGACGAATCCTTAAAGGACTTTTGCCATTTGTAAATATTCCCAAAGAGAGGGAATAATGAATTTTTCCTCATTCTGCCTCTTGTAGTAGATGTATTAAAATCAATTAGCAACTGATTGGAAGATTAAATATGCTCAAAACATTGATGGATGAATATCTACAATTCTTAGGCCAGTTCTTCACTGTACTTTAATATCATGGTAGTAAATATCCATTAGCTACAATGTTGAGAAAATCCAATGTGCACAAGGTATTTTAGGAAAGATCTAACCAAAGAAGTCGGTGCACAAAGAATTTATGGAGCACTCTGACGTCCCCGGAATTTTCACATGGAAAAGATTTTTTACTGAGAGTACTTTGAGCCCTTCAGCTATCACATCATGTGTACCATGAGCATCTGCAAAGCTAGCTTGAAGAAAGCAGTGAGCTGAAGACCTGTTCCCTATCTTACTGCATGCTCCTAGAGAGAACCCATGGTTTCATAGAGCAGGTTTATCTTAAAGTAAACTGAGGGCTTTTACCACTTTGTGTTCAGAAGTGACATAAAGATAAGGAATCCCACTGAGCAGCAAACGTCTTACTGAGACTCCAGATCTTTTCACAACTCCAACTTTTAGCCCAGTAACAGCTCTCACAGTAGCTATCTGTACATAAGTTTTGCTCTCCAAACCTTTGGTTACAAAATTTGCTGTTTTGAACAGGGCATGAACATAGATTTGAAGCAGCAGTCTGTGACAGCAACATCTATCCATTTTCCCCACTAATTTGATGCTCTATCTGAAAGGTAATCTGCTTGCATACCTTTAGACACTGCAAAACCCCTGCTAGATGTCCTGTGAAGTTCTAGTGTGTATTAATTTTGTAATAAGCATTAGACAAAATTTTTAAAAATTTAGGGAAACTTTCAGAACCTTTGCAACCCAACCAATTTTCCAATATACGTATTCTCTTGTCCAAAGCAAGTAGTGCATTGTTTTTGTTTCCTTCAACTGAAAAATATTTTCTTAACAAAGACCTCTTAAAGCATCTGTCATAAGATGACTAATGATTTAGGCTAGCCATTAGAGTTCAAATCCCACTAATTTTAGGTTTTCCTAACCTCAGCCTGCCCTAATTCAGCAAAAGGAGACTGGCCCATGTTGAAACATTAGCAGGATCCAGAGAGAACAGAGTATAACTTTAAATATTTTGCATAAATATTCCCTAGTCTATACTCTGGCCCCAACAACTGGATTTTTAATTCTAAAATGATTTAAACATGAACATCAAGCTCTTGAAAGAGCTATGTTGAAAGAAATGTGACTATTTTGTGCGCAGGAATGCCTTGACTTCAGAACAGGCTGTGGCTAACAAAAGCATTAGCTTGACATGTCAGCTGCTCACTCTCTTCTCAAAGAGAGAGTGATATACAGACAGTCTTCATTCAGACTGTGTCCCAGATTTTCTGGACTGTATACCACACTTATACCACACTTGGTTGTGCTGCATGTTGTGAAGTCTCAAAGAGGTCTCAAGATAGAAAACTGAAACATTCACACTTGTCAAGCAATCCAAAAGTTAGACTTTGCACAGCAATTCTACCAAGACACTTATTCTGAAATCATTCTTGATTGAACTGGTATGATTTCTCCATTAAAATTCAGAATAGAAAATCTTGCATTAAAAATGTAATGCCATTACTTACGATCCTGTATTTGAGTTTTCTGCCTATGTACTACATATAGAACAATTCTGTTCCGAGAGCAACTGCAATAATAAAGTTACTTTTGGTAAAGAGAAAGAACCATAGCACATAAAGCTGCATAATTTTTATATTTCCTTTTTGTATTTGCTCAAGTTCCAGTGACTCCTCCAGACTATACAAATTCCTCCTTATCCTCCCTCTTCTTTGCCAGTCTGGCTGCTGTCTATCTGTCATTTGAAACTGAGGGCTGATTTCAAACACCCTCAAACCTGACTGGTAAAACACATGCTTCATGTGTCATCCACAGTGTTCATTTAGAGGGACTTAAATTGAGCCTTGCTCCTACAGCTGGAAGGAAAATAAAAGTATAGGAAGAGTCGATTGTTTAGGCATTTGGCTGCATGTTACATAGTGATGCATACATTGATAAGAAAAAGTATGTACTATCAGAAACAACTCTGAGGTTTTTCTATTAAAACCACCAATTGCTATGTGGCACTGTATAAACAGGGTAGAGTAAGGGACAGTAAAAGCTGTTCAGGTCAGGGAAGAAAAACACATTTAGTATTCATGCCATAAAACATAGGGTTTTAATGTATAAACACATACATACATAGAGATTATTACATTTCAGGCAAGAAGAAAGTGTCAGTGCATTCAAAATGACAGCACTAGCAATCCGCTCAAACAGCAATGACCACAGATGTCTTCCCTGGATAAATGTGACTGTGCAATCATGCTGTGCTTGTAATGCACACAAATTCAGAAAGCTAGCTGCAGAGACTCGCGGAGGCAGGTAGATGCAGTGAGAAACATGATTTCAGCTAAGATCACTCACACAGCACTACAAATTCTGCATCTTTTGCAAGATTAAAATGCGATTTGGTGCTCTCAGAAGCAAGTGGAAAGTCTGTATCACTGCCTAGCAAAGATGAGAGCTGAGCTGTCTTCCTTTCCCTCTCTTGTCGCTTCGTATTCTAGGACTGCTCTGTAGCAGGTTGGACGACCCCTGCATGACATGTAAATTGCCTGGAGGAGCAGCTCAAGGCCCTAAAAAGCTATACTGGCATCAAACTGACTGCAAGAGAATTTCAGCAAATCTTCATCACCTTTGGTTCTTACAGGAGTTGGATTAGGTTTTAATTCAGATTACATTGCAAATACTTTCCTGTGGAATAACTGGCTAATTGCAAGGATAAATGAAAACCACAGGACCTCAAGGATAATTAAAACTCTTGAGAAAGCAGTACTTACTCTTAGGGAAATTATTTTGTTGCTGACACTGGGTGTAAACTACTGGTCCTCCTTTTCCTCCTTCAACAGGGTAGTAAAATTGGTTGGCAAACATGAAAAGAGCCAAACACTTTAACACCATTACAGAAAGCTCTGCTGGACATCCTGCTGTTCAGGGTCCAAAGTGTCACATTTGTTACTGAATTCTTGTTCTGTACTGACCTTTTAGACTACAGCTACAGTTGTGGTGGTATGACACGTTCTCCAGTAATTTGTTCTACCCCAAGCAAGTTGTAGATTATCAGTATAGTGTTAGTGTGATTTAATTTAAAATAGTATTTTGAGATAGCCTTTGCACTACCTATGTGTTATGAACTACTGATTGCTGGTTTAACTGTGTTTATTTTAACTGAATTCAACAGAATTAAGAAAGATTCAAATCAAATGAGAACCAGCCCTTATAGAACTGAGAGAAATAATACAGGGCTCATATAAAGTTTTGGAGCAGTTCAATTAATCTAACAGAAAAAAAATCTAAGAATAATTTAGTTGTCAAGCAGATTGAGAAAAAATGGGCTTGATACATTTTAGAGAAAAGTTCTTTGTGATTACTATCATGCATCAGTGGATTATTTCTAAATGCTGAAAGTATTTAGAGCTACCTTTCATGAGAAGTGGGCCAAAATTGAAAGAACAGATCTGAACCCTTGAATTTGTGGGTTGGAATGTAATTCTCACACCTATTTATCCAGCCTTGCCAGACTTATTACCACTATTTGAGCCCTACGAATGAACCTACTTTTACAGCTTTGTTTCCTGATCAGATGCAAAATTGCAGTCCATGTATTTTATGGTTTGGGACTAGGCAGAGCCAAAACCTTGTAGAGCACTGTTCCACTGAAGACCAAGTATTCTCATCAAGTTCACCTAATATCCCAGGTCTTCGAGTTGGAACTTTATTTTTTTGAAGACACTTGTGGGATTTTAAAATGATGCAAGTGAAGCATGGCCTAATGCAGAGCCAACTCCAAAATCTTCAAATTCTGTCTCTGCCTGTTCCTCCCAGTAGCTGCAAAAAGTCTGGAAAACCAGTTGATCTAATGCCAATTGCTCAGGCAAATAAGCAGTGTTAGCAGTATTTGGATTCTGAGCTCCTTTTTTTTAAGCAAGCTATTCATCCCACACACCTTCTAAAAGTTAATTTTTAAGCCCACCAATTATTCTTTTTTTTTTTTTTTTTTCAAACTATATGCACACACACAAAAAGTAATCCTTTCTCTCTCAAAAACATGGAAATGGCAGCTTGTAGGACTTTAAACCGATCCTGCTTGAAAGACATTTGGGAAAAGAGAATACACTTTCACTATGAATAAAAATGAGTTGCTAACCAATACAAGAAAACGTAACCTCATCTATCTACAGCAATACCCTACTGAACACCTTTGCCTCCTATTATACAATACTGCCACAGCAATAAAGTCAACTGTCTGCAACAGTTTCAGTTGGCTGTATGGTTAATACCAATAATGTACTCAAAATTGATGTTTAACAGAGTGAACTGATTTGTTAGAGTGTTAACAGCCACAGACTTTAACTAATAAACAGATCATTAACTGCTGGTAATAAACAACTTGCCAGGATCATTTATTATTTAAGAACATACTTTGTCTTAAGAAAAGATGGCTCACTTAGTTCTATCTATGACACCTTTCTGGCTGTCATTCAAAGTAGGAGGCGCACATGAAGCTTCAGAGAAAATGTGCTGCATACGCTGGACTAAAATTCATAAAAATTTATTGATTTTTATTAGAAAATAATCACAAGAAATATATTGCCTCCTTACACTGTTCAATAATATAGTCAGCATTTTTACCAAGTTCTTGTTTTTAATACTAACTCTAATTTAATGCAAGGAACCTAATTTCCAATTCTGATTAAATATTATAACTTTTTCATCATTTTTACCATGTAGGATGCCACTGCAGCAAGCACTTTCTTCTGGAAGTGGTTCATCAGGGAAGATACTATCTGTATATGATTAGTTTTCATAATGAAAGAGAAAGGAAGTTGAAGGAAAAGCCATGCCAACTTTGTTACAAAAGAGAAAGGAAAAAAGATAGCTCAAAATCATTCATTTAAAAAAAATTAAAAAGCTAAAAAGTTGTAAATACATTATCTAATTACATTAGATGATGACTGAATATTTGGAAGAAACAAAAGGAAGTCCTTATCTCCTCATAGTTTCTAAGCCATTCCATGTGTAATAAAACAGTCACACAGTAAGAGAGACTTTGCATGTTGGACTGTTCTAATTTGGTCAATACTTGAAGTTCAATATTATGTAGTTTCCTTTTTGTTCTCACTCCTGAAAGAAGTGATATGGTGCAATACCAGTCAAATTGAAGACACACCTTCTAAGACTGATTCTTATAGAATATTTAAGCTACCCAAGCAGCTAGGTGAAGACTGCCAAAGATCCTTCCTGCATTATTTCAATAGTCTTATTAGTCAAGCCCATAAATATACAACCGTATGTTCTGAATAACAGTGAGAGATAAAAGAAGCTCAATGACAGTTTGCTGATATCTAGATTTTAGATTAAGAATTATATAATATTGTTTTCTATATCTCCTAGAGATACCTCTCTATCTAGATATATCTATTTTCTGTGTCTCTTTAGAGGCATCAGCATAAGTGATGAGATAATTTTTTCTAGGCACTGTGCAAATAAACTGCACTAATACGCCAAAGAATCTACAGGCTGAATGCAAATGCAGTCTCAAGGCTGCAGTGACAACCTTTAACAATCCTGCTGAGATGTACATGTAACACTTTAATTACAGACAGTTGAAGGATGCCAGATCCTTTACAAGTGAAGAAATGTCACTTAAGGAAAATTTTCACTGTATTTTTTTACTTCCCTGTATAAGCCAGGAGAAGATGTTTTAATATCATCATAAAATAATTCTGGCCTTAAACTAATATAAATTGGTTATTACTTGCAGTAACAAAAAAATCCCTGTATTTGCATGTTGGTTGGGAAAATGCTTCAATTTAATTGCTTGTGGAAGAAGCACTTTATTTATAGACGTACTGTGCAGAAGGAAATTTGGCTCTCCTACCATATAATAAGATGCATGGCCTTCTGCCAGGATGCTGGCTATCCCAGGACATTTGGTGTTCCATATACCAAGAATGTGGATTTGCAGTGCCTATAAACAGAGAAGGTTTTTGTTTTTTTTTTCCAAGGATACACTAAGAGATCATTTTTCTTGAATGAAAAAGTGAAAAATTAATGCAACAGTTACGAAGTTGCAAGAGCAGGAACTTTCTTTTGTATATTTATCATCAGTTGATTTAGTCAGCTGATGAGTAGCTAAAACAGATTACTTGTTATCCTTCCTTTTGCCATTTATGGAAGATGTTGAAAAAACCCTCTTTTGAATGAGCTTTGAATATAATTCTTATAAATCTTGCTATTACACAAATATTTCCACTCAGCTGGATGACTCAGACAAATAAGCATTGCAAGACTGGGATTTACTAATCTGTGAGAGCCAGTGTATCCAATTAATTCATCTGTTTATTTAGGTAGGAGTATTTTGCAGTTCATTATCTTCAATCTCTGTGACCACAGGGGAGACAAGGCCATGGGAGGGGGAGTGGAGATAGATTTTTGAAGGGGAGCCATAATTAGCTCAATTCTTGGATTGAGCTCAGGAATGTTGTTACTGCTAAATAGCTCCTTAAATGGAGTATTTATAAACTACAAGCAAAGCTGTAATATTAGAAGAGAAGAAAATCCAAACCAAAATAAATTTAGATGCACAAACCCTAGGTTAATGCCCTGGCATGATGACATAATGCAGCCCAAGGGACAGGGAATGAAGAAACATGTTACTGATGGTAAATCAGCACATTACACACAGCCGTGTTGGAGACCGTGGACGGGATTGGGAGACCTTTGAGTTTGGATCCGTTCTGAAGGTCCCTTAAACAACACCCAGCTCTCATGTGGGCGCCACACATGTCCTTCTCAGCAGCCCGTGTGTGTGCCCAGCTGGAATCTGCTCTATCCTGCAGCCACAGCATTACTACGATTTCACCTGGCCACCCCTTCCTCTCCTTCCTACCTTCCTCAGCAGCCACTCCACACAGCTTCCCCACAGGCCATTTCTACCCAAATATGTGGAAATGAGAAGCATTTGCCCAGCAGTGGCCGGGCTGCTTTCTGGCTGGTGTTGCAGTCCTCTAGCAGCAGGTGAAGGGGCTGAGGTCTAGCTCAGGATGTCTTCCAACTACCCTATCTGAGAACAAAAATGTGTTTCACCTCATGCCCTCACAGCCGTGCTCTGCCATGCCCTAGATCCAGCATCATTTCTTCAAAGCGGATTTATTTCTTTTAGCACACACAGACTGTGGGGCCCAAATCAGCTCCCATGGATGTAATTTGGACTTCAACAGGCACAAGTTTAGAACCACAGCTTCTTTCCAAGCAAAATAAATCATTAAGCTATGATGCAAAAGATTTGTGCCAGGACTCCACACAAGACTAAGTTTAATCATTGCAGATCAGGGTATTTGGGGACAACATCTATTTTGTAACTTCATTAAAAAAATAATCAAATAAGTGAGCCATGACTTGTCCAAAATTTCAAATTGTTTTCCACATTTAAGAATTTTTTTTTTAGATGATCCTTGCTTGCACTGTAATATCTCAAGGAAGTTTGTTAAATGCTTTTCCAAGACTATATGATATTTATTAAAAGATTATGACACTGTCTCCTGGACACAAGGAGAAAAGGAATAATTTTTTTTCAGATCAAGTTCTTGAAGGCTTGCAGTAGTGGAAAATAAATCTTACAAATTCTCTGTCAATTTCCATTTAACATTTCCTGTTCCAAACGCAGAGACAGTCGTCTCCGAAAGGTGCTGCAGTGCATTCATAAATCACAATACTGTTTCCTTGACAAACTCATTTCAAATCCAATAAAAAACTTAATTGGATTAGCTTTTTGGAAATTTAGTTGAAAAGCTTACTTCAATAGAGCAGAACCTAGTATGTTAATATATTAAGAATGCAAAACAAAGTATGCGGAAATGGAAAAACAGAGAAATATAGAAGCAATAGATGTAGAGATAAAATCAGAAGAGGAGAGAAATAGAGAATCTGTGTTTGCACCTGGATGCAAATGGCTGTATAAGAATTTGATCACAAAGTGTGCAAGCCATGCTCCACACATAACCTTTAGACAGGACCCCAAAAGGAGCCCCTGAGTCCTGATAAAGGAAAGCCAGGATGGCTTGAGACTTTGTGATTGAATCCCAGCACGGGAAAGAGCTTCCTCTTGGCCACACCAAACAGATAGTAGTAAAAGTTTTTGACTGTCATTGTGGCAAGAGTTGGCCTGACCAAAACAAACACGATGTATGGTGCATCTTCATTGGCAGCAGCGGCCAGAGTTGCTGGGATCATCCATTATGTCTTTCAAAACCTTTGTTTACAGGAGTGAGTGGGAATACAGAAATGCAATACACCTTTTCTGAAATATTTATTCATACATTTGCATTTATCTATAGAATCACAGAATATCTTGAGTGGGAAGGGACCCAATAGGGTTGTTGAGTCCAATCCCTGCACAGGACCATCCCCAAGAGTGACACCATGTGCCTAAGAGTATCATCCAAACACTACATGAACTCTGTCAGGCTTGATGCTGTGACCACTTTCCTGGGGAGCGTGTTCCAGTGCCTAACCACCCTCTGGCTGTGTATATGTGTATATATGTATATGCACATGTGTATGCATATCTATGTGTGTATATACGTACATGCATATAAATGTGTATGTGTAGGTATGTATATATATATATATACACACACACATATATATAAATGCATATATATATATACATGCTCATAAGAAAGTTTTCTCCTGCAATTTTCCCCTTGAACATTTTATTTAAGATACAAAACTCATGGGGAAAGGAGGAAAAGGAGTGGTGGGAGGTAAGAGCTGGCTTCCTAACTGATGTTTGTGAAACTTAATGATGAGTACAATTAACATGGCATTTCTGACTTCCTCCAAGGAGCTATTGTAATAGATACAGTAGGCAGACCTTTGTGTGGGCCAGAGAAATTTATCAAAACCCTGTAGCCAGCTCTGTTTGGTTTGGCATTACCTATACCACAACCCCAATTTTAAAAACAAGCTACAATTACATTGGTAGGGAAAAAAAATAATAGAAAAGGAGAAATACGTTTTGTTTGAAGCCAATTCTACTCAGATATTTCCATTTCTCTTTTTCTAGCAAGAAATTTTTATTAGATCATTTTTTAAATTATTATTTCTGTTAATCCCTTTCACTAGCTTAGTTCTTCAAGCAAGTCACAAAAAAGTCAGAACTGCATGACTGGAATTTACCACATAGTTTCAAAAACTATCTGATTCAGATATGTGAGGATAAATAGAATGTGGCAGGATCATGAGCTGAGTTAAATATTGATTGGTATAATATAAACATGTACAGATTTATAAATGTTGAAGTAACAAACTGCAGAAATGTATGAATTTTCCAATCAAAAGTTATTTCTGAACAATTTTTGTATTTGAAGAAAAATACATTTCTGCATGTTTGTCATTTGCAAGCATATGCTTTTTTGTGTTTCTTCTTGGTTTTTGTTTCTACTGGATCACAAACCACCTTGGGTACAGGGAATTGGTTTTATTCTCTGATTGGAGAACAAAAACCCAAGTCCTACTGGAACAGATAATAAGAGTTTTAAAATATTTTTTTTCTAAACCCTTTAATTTATACAAATGATTGTAATCACACTTTACTGAACAGGAATTAAAACATTTGAAAACATCCTTCAAATGAATCTATTCTACCCATCATCTCTCTCCAGCTCTCCTTAGCCATTCCTATGCACTCCGAACACACAGCCAAAAAGATTTTCCTACCATGGTGTATGACTTCAGAATTTTTCTATTTTGAAAAATAAGTGCTGCAGATCGGGTAAAAATTATCAGAATTACTTTATGCAAAATTCTGCTAATATTTTATATGTTATATTGTTAGATACAGAAATACACCAGGGCATAAGTCCATATTTACCATACAAATATCCAGTTCTTCTCAGTCTTTGTGGAGGCTTCTACTTGTGAGGTCAGTTGCATAGGACTTAAATCTAGAGCAGCAAACATTAAGATCTAAAAATCTGTATTTTATAGTTATATCTCTCTCTACATATATATATATATATATATATATATTTAAATTTACAATTTTTAATCTATAAACCTTAGAGGAGATCTACTATCAGCCTCAAATCTCAGAAGTTCTGAGTCAGAACTAAAGACATTTTAACTTAAAAACTAAATTTTAAAATATTTGGCCTTTGCCATCTAATTTTTAAGTCTTTAGGGCTCCAACTTGCATGTTTTTCTCTGCAACCACAAGATCTACAAGCATTGCTTTTCAATGAAAGCTGAGAATCACCAGTAATGAGATGTCTCCAGGAGTTGACATTTTAAGGAAAAACACCAAATGTCATGAGACTTGTAATAAAATCACGAATGCTGGAAGCACAATTGTAGTCTTGCTTTCAGAATACAATAATTTTTGCAAAATACAAAATAGTCCATGTTAAAACAATTTGTTCATATTAATACCTCTACATTTGGTACTTACACTGGTAGGATGAGGGTTATATGATTGGCTTTTTCATATCAGAGCAATTTACAGAGCCATGACAGCAAACTTGAGTGGCTAAAAACTAAGTATAAATCAAAGATTGGCAAAAGGAAATAGACTGTTTTTCTGAAATATGATTCTTGTTCCTTCTTACTATTACTTCAATCTGACTTTTCATCCTGAAGCCTTACCTTATGTGACCTTTTTATTGTAGAAGCACAGAACTACTTCTAAATGGAGAAAAATGCTTTGTGGGTGGCAATATTTTTATAGAAAAGAAAAAAGTTGCAAGTAACAAGCCAGGAAAGTGAAGGAAAAGACATCATACATTTGGAGCTCTACAGGCAATAAATTTATTGTCAATAGTCAGGTACAAATAACATCATCTAGGGAAAAATTCCCAATAGGACAACAGTGTTGATGAGAAAACAATTTTGGTCACTTGTGTTCTGACGTTTTTATGAATTTAATTTAAGGTGGCAAGAAGAGACCTAGTAAAAATGGCTGAATGCCTACCAAAGGAAAAAAACCCCAAATAACCCAAAAGAAAATGAAACACTTTTTTTCAGAAGGAAGTCTTTCATGGCTGTTGATATGTTTCTAGGTTCCAAGCTAAAAGTATTCATACCAAAATTTCCTTAATGGAACAAAAAGAAAAAAACAGTCGCATAAACTTTACAAATTACTTTTAGTTAAGGGTGACATTGAAGTCTGAACTGAGAACTGTACAAGGTAATTGAGGCTCTCAGTTTGATAAACTTTAGTGATTTTGGGCAAATAATTTCATATTTACCATATTTTTAAGCCCAAATTTGCAAACAGCAATAACTCACTTCTGAGTAGAGAAGATATCTGATGCATTTAGAAGTGTATCCAGCCTTCTTTTCTAGCACTGCTTTTGTGCCCTTAAAGGAAGTTGTACTTTGAAAAAAATATCTCCTATTTCACTGTAGTTCGTTTTTCTCCCCTCTCCCATAGATATTTATTTAGTGGGATGTCACAGGAAGGAAAAGTTCCTAAGGGGTGTATTTGAGATGAGGGGCACCCTTTGGGCAAGGAATGATAACTGCACACTAGGCTGTGTTAGTGAGTGACATGAAGAATGATTATTCTTCTCCCTGAGGCACAAGTGTGATCGGAGAGTGCTGTGTCCATTTCGATGCTCCTCAGCATGAAAAGATGTTGAAACTAGTCCAATGGAGGGCCACCAAAATTTTTAAAGAGATGAAGTGCGAGGAGAGGTTAAAGAAATGTATATATTTAACCTGAAGGAAATAAAGTTAGGAGTAGATCCAATTGTTTTCTTCAGTTTCATAGTTATAAAGGAGGTGGAGACAGACTCTTCTCAGAGGTGCACAGAAAAGGACAAAAGGCAACAAACAAGTTGCAACAATAGAAATTTCAGCTAGAAACAAGAAAAAAATGCCTCACAAAACACTGAATTTGTTGCCCAGAGAGACAGATTCATCTGCATACCTGGAGATCCGCATACCTCGATGAAGAACAGAGCAACAAAATTAGCCCTGTTGTGAGTGATTAGATCTGAATGATTAATTAAATCTCCTTCTCATTTCTAAGAGAGGTGTTTTTGGTTTGTTGAGGTTTTTGTTCTTTAATTCTATGTCATTAGAACAAACTCATTTCCACATTTGTTTCTCCATTGGAAGAATCATAATGATATTTTCTTTAAGTGTTACTACTGAATTTAATGTGCTACCTTCAATGCAGTACAGGATGTGATGAAGGTTTCTGCAGATATACATAAGCAAGCTTTAAACTACTGTACTCAGGACCTACTAGTAGATTAGCTTCATCAGCACAAAGCTATTGACCTTATTTCTCAAATATTTTGCGTCATTCATGATGCTAGGTTTTGGAAAAGGATTGTTTTGCACATTACCAAGACTCTGCATAGTATCTAAGTTATCTGGTTTGTAATCACATCTTTGACAAAAAGTTGTTAACAGAATTGTTATGGCACTAACTACAACAAAGATCTCCAATGTAGAGTGACTGGCAAATGGAGTTCCTATCTGCTTGTGCAGAAGAATGCCCTTAGGAATCAGGAACAAATAAGTGTTCTTGATATAAAGCACTGGCAGTGCTGCATCTTTGTGCGTAGTCCTTAGTTTTGCCTGCTGTTTGCAGTGGCAACACATTCTGACTGCTTTCTCAACAGTTCAGTTGTCATCATGACACTTTGCTGTCTTGCCTTCCTTGAGGTATCAAAATGTATGAGGCATCTTCTCAGGAGCTTTAGAAAGTCCAGGACCTGTGAGGAAAGGCTCAGTACCCACTAAGCAAGAGAAGATCTGCCAAGTAAGTTCTTGACATGACCGTCAGGCAGAATGTTTTTAAAAATTGGAGAAAATTAAGGAAGACAACTAAATGAAATCACCCAAAGAACTTGCAAGGCACTCACTAAGCCGCAGGCATTATTTCAGGAACGTATTGGGGTTTTACTCTGGACTAGCCAGCCTAGCAAATTGGTATTTTTACTGCTGAAGTAATATATGACCTCTAGATATGACAGTCCTTGGGCTTCTACTGGAGGGAGCACTGGATTTGCATCTTGACAACTTCAGCAAGTGAGGTTTGAGCTGCTTTTGAGTCCTAGGTAAATAATCAAATGCATCACTTTTGCACTATGACATTGACCTTCCTGTGCCTTTTGCAGTGTCTGCTCTTGAGCTGGGTACCACATTGTAACAGAGGACAACACTGTTCCCAGTGCAACACAGGGATTATCAGATGATGTGCAATTCCTCATCTAGAAACAGAGAGTCTTGCTATACAGCTGAACAAGTCCCCCTGGCATGGTGCTGATTCTCACCTGTACACTTAAATTCATTTCTGTATGTAATTGTACACAAGATTCCCATGAACAGACTTTGCCTGTGCGAAAAGCCATTAGAAAGCTTGAGCTACGGTGGAGATGGGTTCACAAACTGTCAGACAAACCAACTGAAATTATCTGGTGAACAGAAACTATTGGCATGAGATGCAGCTAAAGCTCCATGTGAACAGATGTTGGAACTAGGAGGAAAATCTGGATCCATGGAAGACCACAGACTAGCTAGCATCATTTCATACCAGTCTTATCAAAAGTGACTGGATTCTTGTTTTCATCTGGGGCTGATTTTGGGCAAGGACTTACAGTGCATTGCAAGCGCATGAGCCACACTGGACTGTGGTTAGGGCACCAAGTTTCTCTAAGTTGTAGACAAAACTTGAGTTACTGTTGATCAGACTGGATTTCATCTTTTTTCCTGAGGAGCTGTACGGAATTTTCTGAGTGAATGAATAGCCAGCCGTTTTCTCAAGTGAATAAGTCAAAGCAGATTCTAAGATGCTCCACTTTAAAAATTACTATGATCACTGGATATAAAAAAACTCTTTTCTTGATAAATAGCAGCTTTTCTTAGAGGCATAATTCTGAGTATCATTTTACTCTTGGTGATGATTAAATTTTCAGATTTCGACACCTTAACAATTGACCTTGATCAAGGTTTTGAATTGCCCATCATATGAAAAGAGCTTTAGACACCAAGCAATTATTTAGTGATAGCCATCAGGATAAATATTCACTTAAAAGAAAGATAGAATGAGTGCACATCTCAAATAGCAAGTGCAAAAAATATAATCAAAGTCAAAACTTAATTTGCATGTGTCCACAACTCTGCACTATAACTTTTCCCTCCACAATTTCCATTTACTGGAACATAGCAAAGGTAAAATTTAAGACTTCAAAATAAAATTGCATCTTTTCAATATCTATCATGAAAAGATGAGGAGCTGAAAACTAATGTCAAATCAAATTAAAGCGTATTACATTGCAAATTCCATTTGCATCTTGCACATTTTAATACTTTGACTATTTACAAGCTAAAGAGACCACACTCCACTTAGATACAAAGTCTGAAATCTGAGAGAAAGCACAATGGACTTGATTCTTTTCACAAGCAACTATGGCATTTTCAGTTAGAACCAGGATACCTGTTAAATTTGTTACATTAGAAGAGTGATGATTACAGATTCCCTGGCCCTTTCTTTATTAAAAAAAGGTTTATCTGATCTCAAATAGAAACTATTCAAGGTGAAAAACCTCTCTGAGACCACTTAGAAGGACACTATAGATCATCACAATATCTCTCTTTGGGTCAGGAGAAAATATCCCCCCCTCTTTCAAGCAACAGTATACAAAGTTAGTAAATATTTTTCTCATATGCTTTCCTATTAAAATTTGAGATAAGCTGTTTTCATAATGTCTTCTTGCATTTCAGTTGAAAAGGGCTATATCTATTTATCTGTTTCACCATGCAGGAAGTTCAGTGTGTCTTATGCCATTTCTGAGTTGTCATTTGCAAAGTAAAAGACTCAGCAGTATGTAATAAAACGTTCATACTTCTTGTGGCTGTGAGGAAAATCTCAAAAGCATGCCTCAAGTCGTGACACGTCAGCACAGATACAGCATAAAGAAGGATAAACTCCTTGTGTACCACTGAGTTGCTGCCTGCACTCACTGACATAACAGGAGTGACTAACATCATAAGTGAGGGGAAGAGCCACAGGGTTAACCAGCATGGATGGGTTCAAGTTCATTGTAGTTAGGGGACACCAGAATCTTTTAGTCTCAATCCATTCGCAAGATACCACAGAGGAGCTCCAAGCACCTCTCAGTCCTTCTGCAGGAGAAGAAAAATTAACAATGTTTCTAAATTTTAAGAGTAATTATATCATTTTATGCTATGTAGTTCTCTATATTGACATAACAGCACATAGCTCCTTTTAAAGTCTAGCTTTGAAAGTCAGAAAAATGAAGAACATGATGACATATACATCCATGCCCATATATAAAAAAAAAATATATATATATATACATGTTGAAGGCTTCTGACTTGGAATAGGGCTCTGGGTGAATGTGGGGCAGAGAACATCTGGACTCCAAGAGTATCCATCACTGAGTGCTGAGGAGAGCTCTTCCTACCTGTCGTGACACAAGAAGTCAGACTGGCCCTATAAGAAAGACGGGGACAAAGTTTTTAGCAGGGTCTGTAGTTATTGGACAAGGGGTAACAGTTATAGACTTGAAGATAGTGATTTAGATTAGATACAAGGAAGAAGCTTTTTACAAAGAGAGTGATAAAATGCTGGAACGGGTTGCCTGGAAATGTATCAAATGCCCCATCTCTGGAAACATTCAAGGTCAGTATGGATAGGGCCCTGAGCAACCTGCTCTAGTTGAAGATGTTCATGGCAGGGGGTGGGACTAGATGGCCTTTAAATGTCCCTTCCAACCCACACTATTCTATTATTATATGATTACATAAACAGGAGGCTATTTCTAAAGCCCCGTGGCTTTCGAGGTCTTTGGTACCTCCCTCAGGATGCAAAGGAAGACCTGCGTGGGACTGGGCTTCCTGCGGATGTGTAAAACTCATTCTCTTAAAATAACATCATTTCTACAATGTCGCCCTTTCTTTCATCCCCCATCAAAGACAGAAATATTTGTGTAGATTTGGGCATACCTGCTTCTTTTTTTGAAGCCACATTGTTTATCCTCAGACATCAGCATGGCCAGAAAAGTCCATCATTTTAGGCCTCATTTGCTTGATCAACTCCTTATATTTTGCAGTGACAAACAGCAAGTGACTACAACTACCTGAAAGGAGGTTGTAGCAACTTGTGGAATCAATGTCTTCTCCCAAGTCACAAGCAACAGGACAAGAAGAAAGGGCCTCAAATTGTTCCAGGGGAGCTTTGGATCAGATACTGGGAAAAATTTTGTCATGGAAAGGGTGGTCAAGCACTTAACAGGCTGCCCAGAGAACTAGTGGAATCATCATCCTTGAAAGTGTTCAAAAAGGTGTAGATGCAGTGCTTAGGAACATGGCTTAGTGGTGGACCTGGCAGTGCTAAGTTAATGGTTGGACTTGATGGTCTTAGAGGTCTTTTTCAACCTTAATGCTTCTATATTCCTATGATTCTGAATTTTGTGACAGTAGTAAATTATATTCTCTCAAAGGATCATCTTCATTTCAGCTCATTTCACTCTCTCACTAGCCCAGATTGCTAAGAAACTTTTTCAAGTACTTCTGCAGTAATTCAACCAGTAGTCAATGGGCACCCTTTCTCCTTATCGCTCAAGTTACCCAGAACAGAGAAACTTCCCCTTCATTTCTCTGGCCAACTCAAATCCTTTCTTTTGAGTTCTTTCTTTTGGCTAGGATTCGAACAGCAGTGAAATGCACAACATCAGGTTACAGCTCTTTAACAAGAAGAGTGAATGCATGAGTAACTTTTCCGAGGCACGGAAGTGACTTAATTCTTCTGATGTTGTCTCTGAGAGCAGCCAATACTGGATGCTCCAAAGTAGGTGTTTAAACTTGGTACTATTCTCAGAGAAATTTGTTCCTTACTGAGTTTCTGGTGTCTTAAAAAATTAAAGTTATCAATTCTCTTTTATTTTAATCCTCAGTCAATGTAACTACAGGAACTCACCTTTCTTTGACAATTTGCAGCTGGGAGTATCACAGTCAGACCTGAGGCCCACACCAATTCTGGGTCTACTCTCTGAAATATGGAAGCTTGACTTCTGGTTCTTGAAGCACAGAGAGGGCCAAGCTCTACCTCTGGGGAATTATGCCATTGCAAACAGATATGTTATGCGGGGATAACCAGCAGTAAATGATGCAGTTGTGGTCATGGCTATGGGTGGCATTTTGGCAATGAGGAGGTGCACTGTCAGGAGGTCCAGACATGTGCTGTCTGAGTCCCAAAGGTCCTACTTGGCACTGTGACAGATCTCTTCAAAGGAAAGGGACAAAATCCCACCAAGATGAGGAATTCACAATTTCCCTCCTTTCCCTTTGGGGTCCAAATGATCTGACCAAGAAAAAAGGCTTATTTGAAAATGAAGGATGAGAAGGCTTTACATTAATAGTTTTGTGGTTTTTTTTGCTAAAGACTCATTGTAATGGATTATATAATTAATATAACCCATGGTTTTTAGAATCCATGCAAGTTCTCTTTAGCAATGTTTTGCCTGATGTCAACTGACCTGCATTTTGCAGCAAGACATTTGAATTATCAGTCCCAAGAAATCAATAAAGATTTAGCAAAGTTTATCTACAGAACAATATGCAGCCATGCAATACACAGACTAATACTTATACTTTGCGTATGTTAAGCCTTATCATTCACCTATATTTATTCTCACTTTTCCCTATTGATTTGTTGGATCAGTAGGTTTAATCTACTTAATCTTGGTCTCTCAGCATCTGTGACTAAAAAGACAATGAGGGGAAGAGAGCAGCCTGACTTACACATGGTTTGTAAGGCTTATGAGCAATCCCTGGTATTAGTGGGAATTTTTCTGCAGAAAAAAATGGCAGGATCTTCTTATGATGCTTAGCTGAATCCTCCACTACATTAGCACTATGCTCAGGTAAACTCCATGAAGTTACACCATTACAGAAAACATTCAAGTTCAAGAATTTGTCATTCTAAACTGGTTTGTTAGACGTGGGTTTGGTTCATTTTCACCAATCACAAGAATTGTTTCTGAACTTAAAAAGTGTATAAACCAACTTTTAATTTAAAACACTCCTGCAGAAAAAGTGTAAAAGGAAAATAGCTATTCCATGCACAACAGTGACACAGTGACTTACAATGACTAATTAATGAGAACACCTGGAGTATCTTTCAGAGCTAAACTGGAAACAAAATACTGGAGATTAGGTTTTCAAGCTACTGGTGGTCCCTACTAATCTCTTTCAGGTGTAAACCATAGTGTACATGGAAAGCAAAATCTGACTCATTCCTGCGAGACAGGAGGTCTTTGGGCTAATAATTGCAGTATGTAGTTTCCATAAAATTTACGAGGTTGGCTTTAAATTTTAGTAGTGGCAGGCCTGCAATAAATGCCAATGAGGTCCATCAAAATGAGTATTTGTGTGTGTCCTCATAAAAATAGATCAACCTTTTTAACAGACTCCATGCAGAGGAATTTGTATAATTACAACACATATCTACAGCTTTAGAGTCCTTTCCACACCAAAACCAACATGCTAAGTCATAAATGCAGAGGAAAAATAAACACGGGAACATAATAAAAGAGATTTGGTTGGGTTAAATCGCTCTGTCTCAGTTGCCATGTTGTAGCTAACAGAGTTTCCACTAGGGGTGGGCAAAAGGATTATTTTCCCAGTTTGTCAGCTTTTCCCTCACCTTTGCCTCTTGCACTCCTGAGGATGGTGAACAAGTCTGTTTACATAAAGGAAAGGAAAGAGACAATCAAAAGGGAGGAAAAGTCCCACCAACACAGACATATGTTAATTTCCAAATCATATATTAACTCTTATTGTGCTGGTCTTGATGGAAATTCTCAACAAGGAATGAGAGGTGCTAGGCAACCCAAAAGAAAGGATGAATTAGGTTTATGTTTTTTACATTGTATCTGTAACTTGCCAGTTCCATGATCGCAGCTGAATTGTCAACTCCAAGTAATAAATTATGGTTTATGTTTGAGATTCTTCACCATGCTAAGTTTCCACACAGTTCAGCTGAAGTGGAGAGGAGGTTATGGTCCACAGATTCTCCCCCCAGCCCAGCCACAGCTCTCATCTTCATGAATTATCCACCAGTATGGAAGAGCTGGACTCTTATGTGTCCCATACAGTCCACATCCATAACTATTTCTGCTGCCAGGGGCAAGATCCATGGAGCATGGAAGCAGGGGTGTCTGAAGGGGTGAGGGGCAAAAGCCAGGGCAAATACTACTTGGAGTCCTGGATGCATTTTAATATATTGCTTTCCCTAATAAGAGTAGGGACAGATTTTTATAGGTGTTTATACATCTAAAAACACAGATGGGCATTTAGTGAGATTTTCAAAAACTCCTATGACTTTTATAGGAGTTAGGAGATGTTAAAAACTCAAGAGGCACCTCTCTACATCTTTAGATTTCTAAGTACGTTTAAAGGGTCTGGTCTGAAAATCAGCCAGTGCTTTCCAAATTGGCCTTGTTTTTGAGCAACTTGAATAGCCCTAGCGCTGCATTGTTTTTAATGGACTTAATGGATTCCACTTCTGTGTAACAGCCAGAAAAGAGAGACTAAGTGTGAGACTCAGTTTGATTTATTTTAGGCATCTAAAAATAAGAGGTGTGATTCTCAACTAGTTGCTCATCTACCTAGAGCCACTGGAGAGAGCAGACACATTGGAAAGGGATGAATCAACCCCTGGAGGTGCCTGTCTCTCTTCCTTCACCACAGAGGGAGCACAGGCAACAAACTCAGATTAGACGTGTAATTCGTAACAGCTGAAGCCAGATGAGATGAATTCCTCCTTTTCCAGTGACTTAGCCAAAGGCATAGAGAAAACAATGGGAGAGCAAAACACTGAATTCAGTCTCCCAAACCTCTAGACAGTGTTTAATCACTAAACTGAACTTCCTGCTTAAGAGGAGGTATTGAAGACTGTTGCTAAAACAATTCCAATTAGTACACAACAAGAAGTAATGAAAGTTGTGCTGGCTAGTAAGTAGAGTTGGGAGCTGGAGGCAGCAAAAGGGTGATACCCAAGCTTAAAGCCTTCCCCCACAAACCAACCAGTTCATGAGAGGAGTGACACCACAGACATGCAAAGGCTTCAGCCACCCAGGGAAGGACAGAGGAACAGGACTACCCAGATGTAGGTCCTTACAATAGGAACACAAAAGCAAAACCAGATTCAGCTGACCATCCACGCTAGTTTTTCCCATTACATATCCATCTCACTATCCCAACCAAGGTCAAAAAGCACACGATTCTCTTAAAAATATAACTGTCAATAATAAGGAAGAATAACTGGCAATACTTCAAAATCTTAGTGAAAAATGAAGATACTCTGGAGTTCTGCAACACAGCGCAACACTAAAGCACATTGAGGCACATGAAGAAATAGGTCTTATAAAACACTGTAGACAAACAATATTTCTGTTAAAACTTTCTGTTTCATTTGAAGTTTTCACCTTTTTTCATTTTCTTTTACATCTTGTATTTGCTGCTCATTCTGATCAGGAAACTGTTCTCCCTCTAATGAACTCTGAGCCTTTTGGAGAAAAGGACTTTAAATAAACTTAAGAGGACATGTTTTTTCTTAAAAGACTTCTTGTACTGCCTTTGAGTTTTTAAATAATAAAAAATAAATAATAGTGTGACTTCTCAATATAAAACCAGCTGATTTTAAAAGCGATTGCTTCAGAAGTTACAGTAGAAAAGACGTCAACAATTTCTGGTAGCTAGGTAAGGCAATGGAAGCCTTTCAAAGAAAGTCTCCTAATTGTGCATTGTCTCCTGTTCTCAATCTGTTGTGTATCTTCTTGTCCTAACACTCCTCAGGCCTCCTTTACTCCTCATTTATGCCTTCTTTGATCTGAATGTTGTTGCTCACAGCAGTACCCAATCAGAGCCTGTTCAGGGTGCGACTGTAAACCCCTGTCCTCAGTCCAACCTTGCAAACAGCTGAAAAATTCACTCATTTTTTAACCTTCAGCAGGGCAGTTTGCTACATAAAAGCTTCGGCAGAGTTTGTGCAAGCTACTATCAACTCACAAAAACAGGCAGTGTTCCTGAGGGTTTATGAAAAATTAGACAAAATGCTGTCAAGTACATGAAATAAAATATCAATTTTGGACCCAAACAGCTAAACAAATATTAGGGAGGTGTCATAACAAGAAGTGGCATTTATCAGATGTTTCTTTGACCGACCTGAGGAACCTGTAAAGTACTGTAAATGGGGCGGCCAGCAGTGCACGTGCCGGCTCTCAGACTGCTGCTCAGTTAGCACTTCACTGAAAACCAAGTCCATCTTCTCAGCTCTTTGCTCTCTGCTCTGGCCCTGACACCTGCTTTGGATGACAAAGCCTTAGGGATTTTTGCCTCTTTTCCTGGGTCATTTTTCCTGCTTATTCACAGACACACAACTATCAGCACCCTAGGGAAGCCCCAAGTGTTGTTTTATCAACCTTTGTCCATATTAATTTCTGAGAAGACCTTAGCTTATGCCTCTGTGGCAGGAGTGAGTAAAGCAAAGTTCATCACAGAACACCATTTTAGCCCCAATGTCTGTTACCTGCAAGACGATATCCTGACACTTGCCCTTAGTGTAAGCAAACTGGCATGTATGGGAGGGTGACTTCTCACCCATTTCATTCCCTTTTTTATCTATAATTAATAAAATAAGTAACCCCAGCACAATGGAGCATGTCCTAAGTGAAATTAATGAAATCCTATTAATAGGTATATATTCAGAGCAGATTTGACTTAATTAAATAACTGTATTTCAAATTTCACTGCTCTGCACCAGCCTAGCCAGTATTAAGCTGCAGTACATGAGAAACCCTCACTCTTCAGTACCATCACAACTTTGAAGCAAATGAGATTTTCTTTCCGACATATTCTGAAGCTTACTGAGTGTTGATAGAGAGCAATAAAATGTCTCACTATCTCTCCTGACCACATTTTTTGTTGTTGTTTGTTTCAAGTACTCCTGTAAGTGATTAAATCCTTATTTGATTTTTTTTATTTAAATGCTATGTGTTTTTCAGGAGATTTGAAAGCTTTTGAAAGGTGCCTCATGACAAGCTTGACAAGAGCAAGTATGTCTGTAGAGCAAGGCAACAAGGGTCAAGTGCTTCCACCAGGAAGCAGGGGCATAGGACTTGGGACATGGGACATGGACCCAGGATCACGGAACAAACCATGTTAAGAAGGAGCCATATGCCAGCACTCTAACGGTGGGTTTTCCCCTAGAGCTGCCAATGTAGTGCCGAGTTCTGCAGTCCTTTTTAGTCATATAGGCTTTGCACATGAAATGGTGTAATGGGGGAAGGAGGAGGAGAGGAGGCCTGGTGTCATGTCAAACAAGTTGTACACACAAAGCTATCAGCATTGATCACTCGTAGTCTGGACTGCATTTTAACACATGAGCTAAGGATGAAAGATTTTCTGGTCCTACTGGAAACCCTCAAAGCCGTCCATTCACCCTATCATATGTTCACTATCAGAAACTGCTCTTCAAAGCTGAAAAAAACTACTGTGCTGCATAAAATTGACAAAACTAATTGTATGCAGCATGTTTCCTCTACCATAAATATGCCCGAACACCATTTGTTTCTGAATTTCACTGTTCTCTTAACTGAAGAACAGCTACATTATTGTTTCATCTGTAGCCCAACTGTTCTCTTTACATTTTTACCACTAAATTGAATCTACTGCCAGTAATCTAATTTACATTCAAAATGCACAATATGCCAACATGACCAGACTTCAATAAAAGTTTTACTAAAACTCATAAATGCCTTGATTCTGGTGTTTATAGAAATTTTAGACTGTTCGTTCCCTGAATGTTATGTTGCTAGCATCCTGAAATCATTCCCATATGAAATAAGAAACATTCTTAGATTCATGCTGCTTCAGGAAATACAAAATATATTGTCACTAGACATCGCCCTCAAAATCAAAGCTTTGTCTCTCTCAACAAAATGATTTGGATGGTGTGTCCAGCCAATATCCCAGTAGCATGGGATATTAGCTCCATTCACCTGCTTTTGTTTTTGATGCAGCACATTTCCTTGCCTGCATTCCAGATTAAAAATATTTCTTATCATCTTTGCTTCATTTCTTTTTTCTTTGTGTGCAACAGTTGCTTGGTTTCAAATTACTGCAGAATTCTTTAAGTGTCTTATGTGCTCTCTTCATCACCACTGAACCTAGTCAGAAACATCTTTCTTGAGTAGCTACTTGACAATACCAGAAAGGTCATTTGCTAGAGGTTGGGATTACAATTCTCAATTGGGTACTGATTGTCAAATTTTTAATTTTAGCAAAACAAAACTTATCAGAGATTCAAGTAGAATTTAAACAAGGTCTCAGGGTGATCTTCCTTCTTATTTTTTGTTCTTTTTGGTTGCTTTTTAAAAAATTATTTTATTTTTTGTTGTGTTTTTTTGAGAAATGGATTATGTAGTAGACATAGCTCATTTTCATACTTTCTAAACGTTTTGACTTCTTTTTTAAAAACAATATTTTCAGGAGGTATTACCTAAATAAACAAAAGTGGTGGGATATGTGCAGGCAGACACATGTTCATACAAAGAGAATTAGAAAGGGTTGGGTTTTTTAGGTCAAAACCTCATCACACTTCCAAGCTTGTCTGAATTCAAGAAGTATTTAGACAATGCTTTCTAGGCACACAGTGTGATTCTTGAGATGTCCTGCACAAGACCAGGAGTTGGACTCGATGATCTTGATAGGTTCCTTCCAACTCAGCATATTCTATGATCCTATGATTTTATTTTTTTTATTTTATTTTCATTTATTTTTTTACTTCAGCAATCAAACTAGTTACAAATTACTTTTGAAATTCTATTCATATCACTTATTTGTATCCTTTGCTAATATTTGTTTTCCAAAACCATATTTCTTTGATTGCCTATTCATATCAGAGATATGCAGAAGCTACAGCAGTACAAGGATCAGTGGCCATCTCCTCAGAACAGTCGTAGCTTCAGTTAGTGTCCATAGGCTGTTCTACAATGTGGATACTCTGATTCAATAAACAACCACTGATTTGAAGACATTTATTTATTATAGAATTATAGAATCAGGGATCTTAAAGACTGCCTACTTTCAGCTTCTCTGCCACCTTCCACTAGACCAGGATGCTCATGGCCTCATCCAACCTGGTCTTCAACACTTTCAGGGATGGGGCATCCACAGCTTCTCTGGGCAACTTGTTGCAGTGCCTCACCACTCTCACAGTAAACAATTTCTTTCTGATATCTAATCTAAGTCTCTCATCTTTTGATTTAAAACCATTCTTTCTAGTCCTATCACTATCTGGCCATGTAAAAAGTCACTCTAACCATTTTTATACACCCTATTTAAGTACTTAAGTTTCATTTTGTAATTGGGATCAAATATATATTCCTGCCTCCATATTCAAGTGGGTGAGAGAACACATTGGGACATATTTTACTTTACATCTCATTTTTAAAACTCAAGATTTCTATGCTGTCATTACTCTACAGAGGAGGAAAATATAATCTAGAATTTGTCAAATTCAGAGTGGCAAAAAGCTGGAGAGATGTGAAATAAGACCTGGGCTCTTCTGTGCTTAGATATTGGGAGTACAGTTGCTTTAGGCACAAGACAAGGTTGCAGCTGTTTCTTTCAAGGATGAATCAGACTTTCCTCTGAGTATGCTTTCCATCTCACACCTAAATGCATATAAGCAGCTTGCAGAAAACCTATCCGTACATTATATTGCTTTGAAATATCCGTTCAATTATGATTGTGTTGGAATATGTTGGAATTGAGCATTGAATTCTAAGGGATCAATTCTGTATTTGGGTGCATGTGTCTAAAACGTGGGTTGGTTCTGAATAAAGAAAAAAGTGAGGACAACTAGTTTTATGCACAATACACTATTGCCCAAGCTGTATTCTTCTCTCAGGAAATTTTAATAGGATTTTTGTGTACAATGGGATTGTTGTACTCCAGGGTGCAACTATTTATGTAAACATAATCATGCTATTTATGTAAGAAATCGAAGAGTTTACAGTAAGAATCAGGAACAATTTCATTCTGAAGGAGTAATCATTTAATTGAGAATGCAGAGAATTAAGGTTTTATGTTTCCTTTTTTCCTTTTCCAAGTGGTTTTTGCTAGCATTCTTACTACATTCAGAGTTACATAAAGTAAATATACAATTTAGCCAAACCAAAACTGCTGTGCAAACAGAAAGCAATACCCCAGCACCTGCTGAGAAAGTCTCCCTTCTCACTGCCTGATATTTGCAAATGCCCTTGTTGGGACATGGAGGCCCTTGGTTGTCCTGCCTGAGAGGCAAGTACCACAGTCCTTCTGAAAACTGAAGAAGTCTGTACATGGCTTGGGAAGTAGCACCAGACACTTAAAGTCATGTGCAGAGCACCCAGAAGACAGCAGTCTGGGGTCTTCAGGCCAATTTTTAAAATTTCAAGCATATGTTCTTATTCATCTATTCAATGTGTTCTTACTCATCTTATTCAACAACATGGTAAACTTGATCTATGTGAACCTTGAATAAGATTGTGAACATGACACAAAGTGTATGGTCCATTCACCCAAAACTCTTCACTTGCTCCATTCACTTAGCGGGGTCCGAGCTACCCTGACGTGATATATGTCCTCCCCACAGGGGATGTCAACGGTGATGCCCCAGTACCTTAAAATGGTGCCTTAAATGGCAGATTGACAATGGGACACACCTGGCTATGAGACTGAAAACCTTCAGTGCCTGGGGAGAATAGTCAGACAAAAAAAAATCACGAGAGTGTTAAACCTAAAAGAAAAAGTTCCTTCGTTTCTAACCACCTGTAAACTTCTGTCTTGATATAAGTTATCCAAATAAGACATTGAGGAAAAGTTACACTAAAAGTTTTAAGAAAAAATGTGATAACCCCACCAAGGGACAGAACCAGACAACTTCTGGAAATGAAGAATTAAACTTAGGGCAGGACACTATGGATGTCCAGTTACTAAAGGGTTATTGAGAGGAAATTGAGCAGTTGTAAAAACTTAATGTATTTAATAGAAATGCATTAATAGAAAAAAATCTGTTTTTCAGAGGATCCAGACTCCCATTTGGGCCTGAACATTAGTAGTAGAAGCAACTGCTGAAGGTGACTCCAGCCATAATAAACTACTGGTTGAAGGATGACATGTAACAGAAACATACAATGAGATTGGTTTAGAATTGTTTGCACAGACTGTGAATGCTAGCAGAAACATTTCTTAAAAGAACTATAGCAACAGTCTAAATTTCTGGATAAATTTAGCCTAAATAACATGTTTTAGTACAGTTAGCTTGAAAAGTCAGACATCCAAACTCAAAGTGCATGGTCTCATTTGTAAGCCTGAGCAATGGCAACTCTGAAGAGACTTGGGAACCTTTGTAGATATTCAGAGAAACATCATCTCCACCACTGACTCTGAAGGACTCTGGTTCTTTTTTGGAGTGGCTGGTGATGAGGAAACTGAATGAGAGGTTACAAAATCCTATGCCTGAGCACTCAGACAGCTACAAAATTGTCCAAGCTACTTCTTGTCATGTACCTATACACGCTACACACATACGATGATGGGCTTTGTCAGTTTTAGAGAGAAAAATCTTACTAGATGAATCCTGAACATTTAAATCTCTAAATGAGACCAGTTTGCTTCATGAGGGGAGGCAAATTCTGCAAGGGAAAACAGACACAGGAACATCACCATGCAGTGGGAGGCCTTCTAACACTGGAAACTAGAAACCAAGATTAGAAGGTTGGGTTTGTATTTTTTTTTCCTAAAATACATGCTGTAGCTCAACTAGCATTGTTACTGGTCTGGGAACGGCAGTCGTGAAGTCACAATGCATTATCACAGTGGTCTCTTTTGGCTGTGGAAATCTGTGGAGACAAGAAAAACAGAAATAACACTACAGAGGCTTATTTTGTTAAAAACCAACTACTTCAATATACACATCTAATAATTAGCTTGACTTCTTGTGTAGCGCACCTCCATGTCCTGCTGCCAGTCTACCCTAGGGCCGAGGGTAGAGACACTGGCATGCTCAGCATCCTGCTCCAGCCCAGCACAACTTGCCATCTCAGTAGACAATCTTCTATCCTCAAACTGGGACGATTTACTTGAGCCAAGGACTTTATATTGCTGTGAATTCTGTGCCTAATGGTTAACATGAAGTCTGAAATACTCACCATGAGAAAAAGATTCAGATTTTTCTCTGTCAACTGAAAGCCCAGATCCTTAGTTGGTAGAAAAGCCTTTCCAGATTGTTGGTGCTGATGAGCCTGACACACGACTAAGCATTTCTGGCTCTATCCAGCAGAGGGAAGCAGCAAAAAGAGAGCTATATTAGTTGGTTTATCATTTTAACCATCACATAATAGAATAACTAGTTACTGCCTAAAGAAATATATTCATAATAGGTAGCTACAGCCAAACTCCCATCAGGCAGATTTGTTCATTTCTATTCAGTGACTAAGAGCATGTAAAAGTGGGGCATTTCATTACATAGAGATGTTTCCTCTGAACCTGTCAAACACTTTAATATAACCTCAAATCCCTGCAAGAAACAAATAATTACTGCATATGATAAACCTACACTTTTACCTGCCCCTGTAAAAGTGAATGAAAAAGTAACAGTACCACTATTGTGATTCACACATAATTGAGTGTGCTAACTAATAATCTTTAATATCCACTGCTGACAGGATGGAATTAACTGCATTTTTCCCTGTCTAACTTTCTTTTTTTTTTCCTGTGGTGTAAGCCAGTATCTAATCCCATCCTTATATCATTTTGGCTATATTAACTCAATTGAGGAGAAAGTACTTAGCCTAAAGCACGTTAGGGTGAGACCCTGAAATAACAATGTTTATATAAGCTAAAGATGTCTTTTGTTGAAGCTCTCCACTGATGCTTGCCAACAAAAGCTTTTCATGCGCAAAAGAGTCAATACCGAATTATAGTTAAGCCATGTAATAATTATCCTCATTAGACGTAACCAGAGCATGGATAGGATGAATTCAGTTATAAACTTTGCTAATACTCAGGAAGCATATTCTATATGTAATTTAATAATCTTGGAAATAAATACACAGGTCTTTCTGTCTTTTAGCATAAGGTCTATTAAAGCAGAGAGGCAATTCACTACATAGTGAGAAGACTGATTTTCTCGTTATTTGTTTTTAACTTAATCTGGTGGAAGCTTTTGAACACTGTATTTACGTGGGTCTAACAGGGCTTCCTGAGAGCAAGAGAGCTGGGACATGCTGACCACCATTACTTGTGTGTAATATTCTGGTGGGGAAATGGATATAGATGGGAACTTCTACCCTGAGCAAGGAGTGCAGATCTGGGTTGGTATTGTCCCTATGTTTTCCTGAAGTTGGTGGGAGGAAAGATGGAAAGACATCACGGGTGCACTGAAGTTGCCAGCTTTTCTGTCCCTGGCCCACAATTTCCCGTTCTTCTTGATTCATCTTGGTCAATTTTTAGAGATCCTTTGACTGTTTCTAACAGTCAAGGTGGTTTTAGACATTCAAGTTCTAGCTAGGGGCTGCCAAACTGCTTCATCTCAAAACATTGAGGGCAGAGGATGGTGAAGAGCCATTTTCTCTGTCTGGTTTACAGGATCTCCTCACAGCAAAGTGAACAGAAATGGACAGGACAGGGGAAAGATGATCCTTTGGCCTGGTATTGCGTTCACCATCCTCCTATTGGCAACATGTGGCAACCATGGACATCTCAATCTTCTATACACTTTGTGGAATTTTCTTGATCCCACAGCAGGAAGCATGGCTGCTCTTTTCCCTGGGATTTTCCTCCCCAGCAAAGGAGTCCTGGCTTGGCTGCCTGAACAACAGCATCAAGCCCAAGGATGGGCTGGAGTCCCAGAATGATCAGGAGCTCTGATTCTTCATGAGCAGTTTTCTTACAACAACTCTGACTTTGCTGTTTCATCTGTAACAGGGGATAACATTACTCCCCTGTCACCAAATTAAAGAGCTGTGTCTGAAAATAGGGAAACATCACGTTTTCCTCTTCAACATTTAAATCTGATGCCATTCTGTGAAGAAAACTATCCAGAAAATTATCTTTTTGAGCCTGAAAAACTTGAGAGACAGGAGGCTACCTCAGTGCTGCCCTGATCAGCCCTCAGGGGAATGCAGCTAAGCAGGGGGAAAGACCACCAAATTATGTCAGGTCTCATCCATACCTTGCCTTGGCTGTTCCAGCCCTGCAGGTGCTGAACACAGCAACAGGCATGTCAGTAAGAGGTCCATGGCAAAGGGTACTTGCTTGTGAGTCTATATGTGCATAAATATTTCTAAATGAAGGAGCCAAAGGAAGGCAGCAGCCATGCACCATGTCCCTAGAAGCTACAGCAGTCATCTCACTGATGGCAGAGTCTGCGGGTGAAACCCTGCTGTTGTTTTCTATAAGCCAGTCTACCCAGTTTGAGACAGTGGCAAAAATCCCATCGTTACAGTGAGAAGAAAATCTGCTCCTTTCTAATGGTGTAACACTGACGTAACTGTCAAAGCTGGTGACAATATAGTGATGTGGCAATAACACCTCTTTAAGTCTGCCGAGATAAGGGAAAACAGACAGGATGTGAAAAAAAAAGGTTAATGGATTTATTTTTTCCAAAGACTATTTACTTACTTTTAACAAATTGCAGAGTTATTCAAAGAAGACTGATTTTTAAAGTATCAGCATGCCTGACAGTGATAAAACGGTCAGCATTTCTCAGAATATCATGAAAAAGGCCTATGATCCCTGTAAAAGTCATATTCAAAACAACTGGTGTGTTTGTGTAGTCTGAATATTTTTAAGAAATTAGGCCAGGACACTAAATTAAATATCCCATATTTTAAGTTTTCATTGCAAAATATTTTCTAGTTACATTCGAAGTTATCAAATTTGAGGAATGATATAAATAAGATCTAACCTCCAAGCTATTAAATTAAGCTGCTGCCAACGTTATTATTGGCAGTAAAATTGCTTTGATTGTTATCAGCTGTAATTAAATACAGGGAAAGCCTGGATTGCTGATATGTTCCACAGTAGTATGCTCTGAAACAGTCATTAAAAAGGAAAGCTCTGACATGACATATCTTTTTAAAATTCTGCTCCACAGTAGCAGATAAATAGCATAATGAATTCTTGAGTTGCTGCAGCCTATGTGTTCAAGCTCAAGTTGTTATTTTATTTCCATTTGTCTTTTTGAACAGTTTAATGTTGCAAGTAAACTCAGTATGGTGAATTATTCACAAGCCTGTGGAGTGGAGATGCCTAACACAGCGGTTCTGGAGAAATCTCTCCCAGTGCTAGCCAGGATATGCATGTCAAAACAGAGAGGGCAGCTCTCCAGCACCCTGATCATCCTGGTCCATCCAAGTCCTGTCCAGCAACAGGATGAATCTCTGCTTACAGCCTGTGAGTGGGTTAATTCTTTCAAGTAGGAGCCGCTCCAATGCACCAGCAATGAAAGGCAGGAGCAATGTAAAGTAGAGCAAACGCTTTACACAGCCTGAAGGGAAGAACTGACGTGTGAATAAACTTCTGAGGCAGCTTCTCAATCACTACGCATTGAGGCTTCATGCAAAAACTGTTCCACTTGTGGCTTTCAAGGAAACCAAGAGAACATGGGTTGAGATCATAAGCACAGCTGGATACCAAGGGTATCCTTCTTTGAGAGGAAAACCACAGGGCAGTCTTTCCCTAACCCCAGGACATCTTCCTCCCCTCCTCACAAGGGTGTTTTCCCCCCACATCCCTAAAGGCAGAGAGCAAGGACCAAGACATGCTGAGTGACGGCAGCAGCCATTGTGGCTGTTCAAGTTCATCCCACCTTACCCTACAACAGAAACCACAGAGATTGGGTCACTTCCCAGCTCCACAAAGTCACATTACTGGAGCAAAAAGGGAGTTAAAAAAAGGAAAAAAAGTCTTCATAAAACAAACCCTATAGGATTTCCTCACAATAATCCTCTGCCTGGGGTAAAATACCTGCATTGCTTTGGTCACCTGCACTTTTGAGCAGCACAACTGCTAGGAGAGCAGAAGAGCAGACTTAGTTATTTCCCCCCCCTCCATACTCTGGAAAAACAAAGGGCTGCCTCCAGATACATTTTCTCAGCTAGAAGTGAAAGATAAAATTCACCCAAAGGTTCATGCTTCATTTTTGAATTCCAGAAAGAAGCAGAATTAACTGCTTCTTGCACTTGGACTATACCACAGAGAGCTTTTCCCCCTGCAAACTTACTGTAAAACTGTTGCAGAGACAACTGGGATTTTCAGAGAGGTTGCATGAGATTGTGCCTCTGAGTGCCTTGAAAAATTTCAGTCTAAGTACAAATGGCTACAGGTCATCCCTCCAACTAATTTGATGCTACACCTGTGACCCAGTAGTTCAGGGAAAAAACAGTTGTCCTTTAGAAGATATGCTTGTGTTAATTACTCTCCCCGATGATGTTCAATGTATACTATAAAATTCCATCAAACAGAGGAAATTTTATGTACTATGAGACAACATATATGTCAGAGGGGCCAAATTCAGTTTCAGAATATTTCTACAATAGTTGTTAAAAATAAGCATGGTTGTCCAAATAAGCACAGGTTTCAGTTTTGTGGCCGGTTTTGTCCAATATCTTTATTGATGACCTGGACGAGGGCATGGAATCCATTATTAGTAAGTTTGTGGATGACACCAAGCTTGGAATGAGTGTCGATCTGTTATAGGGTAGGAGAGCTCTGCAGAGAGACCTTGACAGGCTGGATAGATGGGCTGAGTTCAATAGCATGAGGTTTAATAAATCCAAGTGCCGGGTTTTGCACTTTGGCCACAATAACCCCATGCAGAGTTACAGACTGAGGACGGAGTGGCTGGAGGATGGCCAGGTGAGAGGGACTTGAGTGTGTTGGTTGATAGGAAACTGAATATGAGTCAGCAGTGTGCCCAGGTGGCCAAGAAGGCCAATGGCATCCTGGCCTGCATCAGGAATAGTGCTGCCAGTAGGACCAGAGAAGTTATTCTTCCTTTGTACTCGGCACTGGTTAGGCCACAGCTCGAGTCCTGTGTCCAGTTCTGGGCCCCTCAGTTTAAGAAAGATATTGAGTTGCTGGAATGTGTCCAGAGAAGGGCAACAAGAATGATGAAGGGGCTGGAGCACAAGCCCTATGAGGAGCGGCTGAGGGAGCTGGGGTTGTTCAGCCGGGAGAAGAGGAGGCTCAGGGGTGACCTTATCGCTGTCTATAACTACCTGAAAGGAGGCTGTAGTCAGGCAGGGGTCGGTCTCTTCTCTCAGGCTCCCAGTGACAGGACGAGAGGACACAGTCTTAGGCTGCGTCAGAGGAGGTTTAGGTTGGATATCAGGAGAAACTTTTTCACAGAGAGAGTGATTTCCCATTGGAATGGGCTTCCCAGGGAGGTGGTGGGAGTCATCGTCCCTGGATGTGTTTAAGGATAAGTTGGATGATGAACTCAGTGACATGATTTAGATGGTCTAGATGGTTTAGATGATGGATTGGTGTTGGTTAGGTTGTTAGGTAAAAGGTTGGACTTGATGATCTTTACGGTCTTTTCCAACATTGTTGATTCTGTGTGTGCCATAAGAAAGGACAGGTGTTCTTCATAGTCATTGATTTTTAAGTGTAATCAAGAATGTTGAAAGAACAAGTGTTATTTTATGTAAGTGGTAAGGGAAGATTTAGATACAATGTTATTTCTAAATTAATTTTATCATTGACTCCCCTCTTTAAAATTCTAAGAAGTTGAAATATGAAGTTGCATTTTATGAACCGCAGGTCTTGGACAAAAGATAACAGAGGGAGCAGCTGGACCCTCTTTGCCAGCACTGATGCTGGGAGGTGTGGGGCAGTTCCCTACTCTCACGGCATCCATGTCCTTGCAGCCTGGACATCTTGGCAGATAGCTGGGTGGTTGCTCCTGAGAGGGAGCTTCAAAAAGCTGCAGACAGACGCAAACTTCTGCCCCTTCTTACCCCAGCTGTGTTCAGCTGATCGTCTCGCAGCACCCAAGCATCCATTCCTGCTGCTGAATGGGCAGAAGTGGGAAAGCAGTTAATGGCAGCATGCTCTTTGCACTACCTCATATTAAAAGATTTTCTTTACATTTTGAAAAGGCAGCTTATATTTATCTTGTTACATAAAGGACAAAATACAGTACTTTCATGTATGTCACTGCATGTTATGTAGGTAGGAATAGACATTAACAAAGAGCCACAGCAAAGCATCAAGTGCATCTGAATTCTTTGTCTGCAGCCCAGGCTTTTCCTGCCCCACAGTGACAGGATCAGGGAAGAATTTTCTGTGACTAATTAGGTTTTAACTTGCCAGAAAGAACATGGACATTGGCAGTCTATTGTATAATAGTGAAGCAAAGTTTGAACTAGATTGAACTTAATTTCCTTTTCACTGAAAGGAAAGAAAGATTAATGAAATATCCCCAAATCCATCCTGTTAGCTTTTATTAAATCAGTAAATGAAATTTAACCTCCAATTCTGTTACAAAATCTTTTCCTGTAGATTACGTTTCTGCAAACATAAATGAAATAGACATACTCTCCTCTGCAACATTTTAGATATGAAAATTACATTACTTCAATCAACATAATGTTACTTTAGGCAAATGCCATATTAAGAAACAATTATTTCTTGTATTTCTTTTCACAATGTTACCTAGATTTTATTAAATGCCAGAACTCTGCTAGTCAGTTCTGAAAACTATTTGCTGATATTCCAACATGTCCTTGCTCTTTCTGCCAATAGGATAGAATTAACACTTCAAGAATACAGAGCTTTCTTTTATTGATGTTATACTTTTTATATGATGGAGTCTAAGTCTTGTTCCTTTCCAACCTTCCCTACTGCTTCTTGACTCTAGTTATTGCATTAACACCATGCATTGCCATTTTTTTCCTAAACATCTTGTTGAAGTTGACAGAGTTACATAAGGAAAACCCAGCCACCCCCCATCTCAGCAGAAGGGGCAGGTATTCACACTGGGCTCAATCAGTTCTCAGGAGTTCTTTATGGAGAATCAGTCAGTCAAGTGTGGCCCCTAAACTTGCTCCGTCATAACCTTGTTGGCACAATACTGGAGAGATCTGCCTGGAGCATCCTTAACTGCATGACAAGGTCTACACCTTAGAGGCTATTAACTGGCAAATGTTAAAACAAATGAGATGGGAAGTGGGGCTTTGATATTTCTCACTAATGAGTAAGGAAGAGCTGAAAAAATGAGTGTAATGAGCACATCCTGCATGGAGAGTGTCCTAGTCCTGCTGCCTGAACAAAAGCCCCTCATCCTGCTGTGGTGTCATACAAGAGATTCTGAGAGCTCTGATGTGCTGCTTCAAAGCCAGAGCCATGCAGCACCTTGCCTCCAAGAATGGCGTCCTGTACTCCCTCCCAGGTGAGCATTCCCACCAAGCTGAATGGGCGCCACCAATTCCAATCCTCTGGAAAGCACAGGGCGCTGCAGGGGGAAGAATGTTGTTGCCATAGATGTTAAAACATTAACACTGTTTACGTCAAACCACCAGTGTTTGGTACTGCACAAGACAATATGAAACTATAAAATATTTGCAATGATTGCCAAGAAAGTAGACGCTGCCAATACTCCAGAGCACATCCTCTGGAACTGATTATTTCTAATCCTTTAGAAAATGTATAAATAAAATGATGCCAAGACTGATGGACAAGCCAGGGCACCTACTCATGTTTCTAATATACTGCTTTCCCTCCACCCCCTTCTCTTCTGTGTACAAAATGCTCTCCTTTTTTAGTAACTAAAGTTGACAATCATCAAAAGAAATCAAACTGTATATAAACGAACATTCTGAAGCATGTCACAGTATGTCAGAAACTATAGAAATCTACTAGAAGTCTGCAAAACAAGTATTTAAATCTTTTAGTAATGCTTTAGTAGAATGATTATTTAACTTACTAGCAAGAATGCATTTAGCAGGAACACCAGAGGCGTTTACCCTTAGTATTAGCTGTTCAATCACATACTCTAATCCCAGAGGCCTAATCTGCGTGTTAGTGGGAACACAGCAATTATCTACATTCATTAGAAATTAGAAAGGGGGAAGGTGGAGAGAAAACCTCAATGGGTGGATAATTAGTTTCACATACTCTCATTGTTTGCAAGAGGCTAAATCCATATTGCCATTGAAGTCAAAGGAGCTTTTACTAGACCGTCCTGCCTTTTCTTGCCATCCAGACCACCAGCTATGATCATCAGAACTGCTTGTCTTAGCCAAGGAGACACAAGCTTGTTCTAGCCTTAAATATATTAGAATGGTCTTTCTTTCTCGTAAGTGTCTAGTAAACTAGACTAAGTGGATTTCAATAGCCTGCTTGTTGGTAACTGCAGCTGGTGCCTGCTTTGGGTTTTTTATTTTGTGCTTAATACAATACTGCTTTAGAACAGATGGATTTAGCAAAGTCTGCTAAGATACTAAATAGGAATAGGGCGTTCCTAAAGCAGCTGGACACAAATTGGGTAAATATATAGTGGAAGACTGGTTCTCTCATTCTCCATTCCCTAATAAAGATGTAATGATTTATCATATAGCTGGAGAACTGACATTCCTCTCAATGGAAAGGTAGTGTTACGCCTCACTATGAGTCATTTATGGTTAATCCCATGCAGGGGAAGAGAACAGGCTACTCTTGCAGCCTTATTTCTGCAAGCTCATTATAATTACAGCTGTCCTCAAGCTGAAGAATTCAGACATATTTCATGTCTCCAAAGTTTTACTGTAGCTCTTTGTAGCAGCAGATCTGTATTCATTCTCAGTAAATGTAGTAATAAGATGTTCTGTGGTATTCTGTACTCTTACAAGACTTTTTCTGACGGCAGAAATTGGTAAAAGCAGTGTTACTGAATGTGTTTAAACTTTTTCGGTCACTCCAAGTGATCAGGAAACTGTACAAGATGCATCTACAGATACCTATTCTAAGCTCAGGTCAGAGACTGCTATTTAGAGATGTTCTATTTTCATTATTAACTCATCATAGATATAAATTTAAACGCTTTCTAGCATGAAAATCATAGCCAATACTTATAAATCTGTTTTCTTTGAGAACATGCATTGAAATAAATCTTAGTTCTAGATCAAATGACAAAGTCTATATACAACAAGCAAAAACGCATGATTCCACCTTGAACAAAACTGATCACTGACTCTGAGGTGTCAAAGAGTTTCCTCCACACAAGATTCACATTCTCTGCTCAGTGCTCTTCAAAGTCCTCTACTACACAAGGCAAAGTAGAAGTACTGTGTCGACAGGTGCTTAGGATCAAACAGAGTGTGATGGATCTACAGGCACCAAGGAAGTGTTTGATGCCAGGTGCATTGTGGCTGCAGAAATGGAAGTGTCTCCAGAGACCTGGAAATGTCTCTGAAGACATTAAGTGACTTGTGAGAAAGGAGGGACTTCAGTTTCTGGATCCATCCACAAATGGGCTCTGAGTTGTGACAAAGACCAGTTACTTCAATTTTACCACAAGTGAAAGTAAAGAGAGATGGAGGAAATGAAAGTTTGCAGAATGTTGCCATACTGTACAAACTGAAGGATCTGTATCCTTCCCCCTCCATACCCAGGTACTGCAATGCCCAGTGTGCCCCTCTGCTATGTGAAACCTTGGTAGACAGTTCATCTGCAAATTCTTAGTGACAAAAAATATGAAGGATAAAGAACGAGAAGAAATTCTAAACTTGAGTTCATTTTCAGAAGGACATCAGGGAGACTTTAAAAATGCATTTAGGATCATAAAATAATTTGATTTGGAAAAGACCTCAGGAAGTCATCTAATCTAGTCTCCTAGTAACATCCCTAATACATAGACACATGTATCCCCCCTTACACAGAGAAACTCCTTGTAATAAGAAAACAAATAGTTAAAAGCCTAGCATTACCCAAGAATTACCTTTTGCTGAAGTGTTGTTTCTACAGTTAAAACAGGCAGTAAAAGGCCACTGTGTGATGACAAGGAGCTGCAAAATTATTATAGTTAAGGACTGAAACAAGAGTTTATTGGAGTGAATGGTCTGTAATAGAGTAATAAATTTGCGAAGAAAAATCTGACTGATACCACGTTGGAAAATGTTTACTGGGAAGCTGCAGGAAACAGATTGACCAAGTAGGAAGACAGACTCCTTCAAGCAGCTCAAAAGTAGATACCATTTGCATGGCAGAAAAGAGAACTTGAAGATGCTTCCTGGAAAAAATCTGAAGAGCTCACTGAGAGCTCCTTTCCAAGATATGTGTTGTTCTCCCTTGCTTTCTGGGTGGTGGTGGTGGTTCTGCTTTCTCATGTATCAACTCAGCCTCAGACACAAACTCATTATTATGTAAAATACAACATGCAAACTCAGAATCTAAAACCCTATAATCTTAAAATCCAGCATACGGAAAATGGAAATGAGTGGTGTGGTGTGAGAATCTGTTTTCATCTACTTCTGCCAGTAGTTTATGCCCAGAATCCTTGTTTATGTGCCATCCCTATACCAAAACAATTTCCAAAGAGCCATCATCTGTCCCAAGTCAGGCCACTGATTGTTTTATTCAGCAACCTTTCAAAGCACAACTTCAGCAGTGTGAAGAAATGAATTTAAAGAAATTTATTGAAATAGTTTTCTTCTTTCTATGGACATAAAAACAAATCCACAGGCACCTATCTTGTAGCTACTGTCACACAGAATTACACACAGAATTAATAAGGTTGGAAAAGACCATGGAGATCATCAAGTCCAACCTTTACCTAGGTTAACAACCTATCCAACATCAGTCTAACATCTATAACATCTTGTAACTACAGCTTATTCATTATGTGAGATAGGAGAGAAGTGAGGGTGAGTCTTGGTTCCTTCTCCTGATGGTGTTTTGTCCTTAGGTGAAGGCAACAGGGGAGGAGATTCCCTAAAGCCATGCATCTGAGCAGGGCATGGGGCTCACTACTGAAAGAGCTTTGGACACCCAGGGAGATGTTCTGCAAGCAGTGCAGGTGGGCCTACTGCATGGGACTCAGGACCAAGGGGCACAGAAAGATGGCAGCCTGCGGGGGAATTTAGAGGAGCCTGTGAGACTGAGGACTGGCACCTCAGGCAGAAGGAAGAGATTTTGTAGGAAAACTTCGCGAGAAGAACCTGGTGAAGAGATAGCAATGGCTTTCAGAGTTGAGAGACACTTCTCTTTAAGAAAAACCCCATACACAAATCTGCCTTAAACAGTAACACTGTAAGACAGCTATTGTTTTTACAAGCTTTAAAATGCAGCTGCTCAACGTATCTATACAAATTCTGCTGTAAGCATGTGAAGTAATATACTTCAACCAATATACTTCCCCCAATAGCCTGAGCTCAAGCAGTAAAGACACTGATGCAACAACTAGTTAAAAGTACTCATAAAATAACAAATGTGTGATCCTTCAGACTTGTAATGCTACAAGACATACAGCATTAAAGGACACAGACCAGGACTACAAATATCATTGCTATAGCTATGATCATATTTGATAATCAATCTGAGTGTGTAAAAATCTGTCATACATTTTTAATTAAACTTTAGACAATCCAAGTGGTGGATTTTGCTGTTGCACAGTATATATTTACCATAAGATCAGTTCTGGTTGATTGATGGGCATGCACTCAAGCCATTTCAGAATATGCTGCTTATAAGGAGTGCAAAGTTCGCCTGTACTGCAGCATGTCTTAGGCACAATTGGATGTCATTAATTTCTTTTCATGGAAGGACTACATATTTTCATTATCTTTATAGCACCAGGTGAACTGGTTTAACAAATATTACATTTCACTCAAACCTTTGTCTATTTTTAGATATTAACAAAGGTCAACATTAGCCTGAGAAAATGAGACTTGTGCAGTCATGCTGTTTCCATGTTTGTGTCTGTTTGTTTGCATATCCTGCCTTGGAACTTTTGATCCCCTTAGAATTTGAGAGAGGTGAGAAATCTCTAAAACACAACTCATTTGTGCTTCATGCAAACAGGCAACCCGGAGAAGACAAACCAATATTTGCCTCACTGCAAGAAAAGTTGCCTTATTAGACACCAGAAAATCTACACATGAAAGATAATATAAGCATCCTCAGTCATAAGAAATATTTCATAGCCACGTAGGGTATTTCAGGATGGCAGGACCCCCAGAGAAGTCTTCTCCAATACCCTAGGCAAAGTCATGAAGCCAGAACAAGTTGCTCAAGGTTTTGTCCAGATAGGTCTGAAGAACCTCCAAGGATGGAGACTGCACAATCTCTCCAGGCAACCTGTCTCAGCACTTACAGTCCTCACAGGGAGAAAGTGTTTCCCTGTATCCTGTCTGAATCCCTCTGGTTTCAATGTATGCCTGTCACCTCTTGCCCTCCCACAATGCATTAACGAATGGACATGGCCCCTAGTCCTATGGTTAACTTGGCATGGTGGTGTTCAATCACAGATTGGACTTGATGGTCTTGGAGATCATTTCCACCTTAATGATTCTATGATTCTATACAGTGCTGAGCAAGCTAGACCTCCCTGTAGGGACCAGGAACTTGCTGTGTGGTCCCCCTGAAGCTGTTTCTCCTCCTGGCTGAACAAACCCTGGTCTCACAGCCACTTCTCAATGAGCCTGTGCCCAGGTTGCTGCCCACCATCCCTACAGATCTGCTCCCACAGAGCTGCCCAGGCAGGCCAGCTCGGATCACTGTCAGTGATTTGCCTTTCCAGAGGCAGTGCTTTGCTTTTGCCTTTGGTCTTGGTCTGAAATATAAGCTGCTGGCCACCCTGCTGCTGGTGTCAGAGCCTGGCCATGTAGGAGAGTCCAGCTGTAATATGCTGCAGCTGGAGTCTGGTGGCTTCCCAGCACACCAAGACCAATACAGGACATCTGCTTCCAGACAGTATGTTAACTAGGCAGGCTCTCATCTCTGTGGTTTGAGCCACAGCATGGGGCTATTTTAATGTCTACTTATTTTAAACATATTTTGAAGGCAAAACTTTGTCCTTGCCACTTGGCAGAGGCTAGGAAATGGACTGACACGGGCTCATCTCTTGCCAGCCTGCCCGTGCAGGACAGGACACACACTAAGATGTCTTTCACCAGGAGCAGCATGCATTGTCCAGAGATATAGACCAAGAGAGGAAAGAAGAAGGTTCCAGATTCAGAGTAAACCAAAGGAAAGCATGTATTGTACTATGTGCAGGTAAGTAAGTGCCAAAAGTTAACTCAAGTTCAGGCAGTAACTGGATAAAAGAGAAAAAACATGCAAAGCGACCATATGAGACAGCCTCTGTCTCACAAAAATCCCTAATCCAAATAGCATCGGGAGATGAGATTGTATTTTGTGGAATATTTTTGCCTTGTTTGTATTCATGTTCTCCTTCCTAGACATCTGTGGTTGGCTACCCTCACAGATGGGATACCAAAGGGGATAGACTAAGGCAGCTGGGATTGTTCAGCCTGAAGAAGAGGAGGCTCAGGGGAGACCTTAT
Source organism: Serilophus lunatus (assembly GCA_013399895.1). Taxonomy (NCBI): domain Eukaryota; kingdom Metazoa; phylum Chordata; class Aves; order Passeriformes; family Eurylaimidae; genus Serilophus; species Serilophus lunatus. Next base: position 127,756 of record VXBA01001197.1, read on the forward strand.
CACTTTCTCCAACTACCTGAAAAGAGGTTGTGGTCATGTAGGTATCAGTGTCTTCTCCCAGAGAAGTTGCTGGTAGGCAACTATCAGCAGGACAAGAGGGTGCAGTCTTAAGTTGTGCCAAGGGAGGTTTAGGTTAGACATTAGGAAGAAGCTCTTTACAGAAAGAATGATTGGGCATTGGAATGGGCTGCCCAGGTAGGTGGTGAAATCACCATCCCTGGAAGTATTTAAGAAGAGACTGGATGTGGCACTGAGTGCCATGGTCTAATTGATATGGTAGTGTTAGGTCAAATGTTGGACTCAATGATCTCAGATGTCTTTTCTAACCTAGTTGATTCTGTGATTGGTCTGACATAGTATCATTGTTCCTAATCTGAACCAAAACACAGGATTCACACAGATGGGACACCTGAATTGCCCCTACTACTGAAGAGCCATTTCCTGTGCTCTGATGCCATTCATTTTCCTCTCCAACTCCCAAGAAAGGTGACCATGCAGGGAGCCTCTCAGATCTTGTCGCATGCTCAAATACAAAACACAGCATAAGATCACGTACTTATCCATTTAGCTGGTGTTAAAGCCTCACTCCCATTCAGGCAATAATTCAGTCAGTAAAGATCCCACGAACTGTACAGTTTCAAATGGCACCAGAAGCCTGAGTATTCAGTGGGATAGTTCTCACTCTATCAATGCTTTCTTTAAATATATGCAGTAATGACATGCTGAAAAACTAGGATATTTGATGTTGTTTTGAAGTTCAAGCTGTCTTCAAGGCTCTTACCTTCAATTCACATGTTGTAAGTCTTCCAAGTCTGGTATTAATAATAAATATTATTCCATGCATCCTTATTTTTTGCTTAATTTAATTACAGAAAATGTAATAGCCTTATGAAAACAATATATGAGTTTTCAAACCTAATTAACATGATGCAAGTGCACAGGTCACTAAAACAGTTGTTTTATCTGGAAGTCTTCCATGCAAACAGATAAAAACAAAACTACATTTAATTTAGCAACTTTACTTGAAAGTTAAATCAAAGATGACTATTTCTTGCCTAGGGGTGTAGCCTTTCTGGTAATAAATACTTTCCTCTTGTCGTGATTTGAGAAAAAGTAAAAGGGATATGAGAACCCTATCATAGAGTTTAAAGTGTGTCCAAGTCAGCCATGACCAAGGCTTAGCTGTTAGACCAACCCTCTACCACCAAAGAGAAAATCAATCCAGATGTATTATATTATTTTATTAGCCTAACAGCAAATTTTACATTTAAAGTAAATTCACCCACTCCTTCCCTCCTCTTCCTTGTATACCATCTATACCACCCCTCAATACCCCAGTTAGATCTCACAATTGTTTTTGGGATATTACGTAAGTAAGCAGGAGCTCTGCATCCAGTGAAACAAGAACTGAGCCTTATGCTTTCACCCTTGTTTTACATTTTCTTGAATATTCTTCAAGTCTTGCCAAAGACCCATTTGTATTTCAGGAGTGGAGACCTGCATTCAACAAATGGTTTGTTCCTCTCAGTGAAAGAGATTGCCTCATTTCTTGGAAAAGGGGAAAAAAATTACTCTGGTTTCCAGGATGTCATGTATCTGCCTTCCCACAGACATTTGTCTGTCCATCAGTCAAGGAGGAAAACCTACCCCCTGGCAAATAGACAATGCTGTGTGACAGACATCAAGGCTGATTCATCCAGGGACTAAAGCAGACAAACATTTTGTCCACGGTAGTTGAAGAAGTTCCTTCCAGCCGCAAACTTGCACAGAGTTCCTGCTCAGATACAGCTGTTTAGTGACTCTGCAGCTCCACAGCTGGCATGTCCTCCTCACATCTGCATGAATGGCCACAACGTCCATCATGACATGGGAAGATTGTGTTGGACAACCCTCACCCTCCGAGGGGATGCCCTTGGCTTTTCCAAGAGTCCTGTCAGAAGAAAGGGGCAAGAACAAGGGCAGAGGAGAAACTGTGCAAAGCGAACATCTGAAGACTTGTGTTCCTTTGGTGCAATTTGGCAACCCAACCAGATAAGCTCAGAAAGCCGGTCTAGCCACTTGGATGCCTTGATACTTGAAGTAGCCTCCTTTCTAATCACAACTCTCAGGAAATCAAAGCTCTCCAATAAGCCCAGATGCATAACAGTGAAGGCTGAGTTGAATTTTTAACGCCTGAAAAAGACAAATACACTTTGAGTAAACAAATCAGCTGTACTTTCGCTGATGAGCACTCCAGTGCAGGTTCAGGGCACACTGGCATCAGAGGTGAGGCCATGGCAGGCAATGGCTACTCTCAGTCAAAAAGAGGGCTGGAGCAATAGGAGTCAGGTTTCCCGAAGTGACTCAGTGGCTACAAAACTCTCTTATGAAGCAGGAAACCTGATCTGGTGTCCCTCTCAAACTGAAGGTTTAGACCTTCCTCTCTGTAACACCAGAATCACCCAACCATGCCCAAGGTGGTGCTTTAGGCTGAGCCCTGGATGAACAGCAGATTTGGCTTCTGGCCCCTGCTTGCATATTTATTCATTTGAAAATACCACTGTGAAAGCTATACAAGCAGAGCAGGAGGGGGTGCAGGACTTCAGAACTGCTGGTAGCTTTCTCCTCATGACTGCCAGCTGCCCTCCTACTTGCATTGCTTCTTGGCCTGGGGACTAGCACAGTTGACTCCCGGGTTTGCTTTGCTGGGCACCACCCATAGCTCCCCTTCTCCACAATATAGCCCGTGCAGATATTTCTGCAACAGAGCTGTAAGTGATGTGAATGTGCAACTCCACCTGCTGCTCCAAGAACTTCAGAAGATATCGAAGAGCTATGTGAAGATGTAAAAGTCCACATATCTCCATATTTTCCATACCTCAAGAACCCTTATATTCCAGTAACTTTCTCTGTGTAACTGGCCTTTAGCAGATTTTTAGAAATGGGCTCACAGCTTTGTGAGCATAGAGCCAATGTCACAATCCAAAACCTGTATCTCCCCTTAAAACATATCACATTTTCATTTAAAGAATGGGACTGAAAATTTAATGCTCTTTTTCTGTATAGTTCAAACTCTTGATATGTTGAAACATGCGACCTACTAAAATCATTACCTCTGCAATCCTATATAAAAAAACCCAAACAAACAACATTTTTGATATATCTTTATATCAGGGCTGTCATTATATTTAAACTTCTGTGAAACATTTACACTTAATCCATAACTAAATGACCTTTTTGCAAGGCTCCATAACAGCACAAGGGCAGGTTTTGGATGAGTGCAGAATCGCACAGAATTGCACATCAAGCACTTTGGGTTTCCCCAAAGAAAAGCTGGTCATATGGCCAGCAGCTGTGACAGAGCAGGATCCCCATGTAATGTAAAATGTAGAAATAATTACCTTTTCTTGCCCTCCCCAGTTAAACAACAATAAATGATAACTTAGAAGAAAAAGGAGTGTTTTTTTGTAAAGCTGAAAAAACTGGTGACGATTTACAAAAAAAAAAAAATCTGAATGAAAGAATACTTCAAATACAAAAAATAAGGTTTTGTACAGTCATACTTCCCCAGATGCACAGAGCTACTTGCAGTCTAGAATTACTACAGACAATTAAAATGAAACAATAACAAATGTGTAGTCCAAAGGCGAGATGATCCCCTTTCTTCCTCTGTTCCCTCTCTCTCAGCCTGCACATGTTCCAAAGAGCACAAGGAGCCTTGTGCCCTGCAGGCAGGTAAGGCTATGAAGCACAGGAGAGAGAGTCACCTCAGATTCACACCAAAATGCATCTCGCTGCAGGTTTCCCTATACACAAGCATAACAGGGATTTTGTGTTCAGTATCAACACTGCTAAAAATAGGTATTTCTTTCATCTGCCCTTCCAAGGCACTCCCCTCTTGAGTCACTAGAGAAAAAGTGGCAACCCATCCCTGACACGCACAGGAGAAAGGGTAGAATGTGTATGGACTGATTGAAAAATTAGAAGCAATAAGGAATATTTATCAACACCAGAAGACTCCTCTGGAACAAGGAAAGAAAGATGTGGCAAGAGCTACCAGCTGGAAGAGGAGACAGAGTGAGTGATGACAGGACTTAAAATGGCTTGCAGTTGCTTCTGGGCTGCTGCAGCTACTCTTTGCTATGTTTAAAGATCCAATGGCCAGAACAGCCTTTTGGGAAAGCATTTCTCTTACCAAGGCACTCCTCCACTAGAGGATGTCGCTGTTCATTACAGGAAGGAGGCCTTGGGAATCCATTTCAAGCAAAGGGGCTGCCACTATGCAATAATATATCCAGTGATGCACCCCAACAGATTTGTCTTGTCAAGTTTATTTTTTTTAAAGCTTTCTCTAAGCAACACAGTGTGTAGAAACAGCTCCTAAATTTTGGATGCAGAGAGCTACAGAGATTACACTGTCATGCATCACCAGTGGCACTCTCCCACCCCTGTCCTGTGCCTGTCCCAAGGGCTTCATAACCTTCATTCAACACCTTTCTGTGCCCCACAAGTAGTCTCTGGCAAGATCTTGATCTTCACCAAGGGACTCAGAGCCACACAACACCTCTGGGAGCACATGGATTTTAGCTCTGGAGTCCCTCAATCAGTTCCCTCAGTGATCACTAGTGCTATCACGTAGAAACAAGGTAGGACTTCACAACTGTGATGAGGTAGTTTGTTCCTTTATCAGAACGAACAGAATGATATGTGAAACGAAAGCACGTGCTCCTCTGCCCATGGCGCACCCCCTTTTCTATTGGGCATGTGTGAGACCATAAATATGAACGCAACAGTGCCACAGGTTTTCTTCTCTTGTACAACTTCAGTCAGAATATGTCTCAAGGCAGCTTGGTTTTGGCAGTTTCCTCTTCTCTCCACTCAATTTTTAATGGCATTTCTATTTCTTTTCCTAATCAAAATCTCCAAGGCCAGAACAGCAGGAAGGAGTGTAGACTGCAGCAGTCCCAAATCTCAACTAGTGATGCGGAAGCGAAGTGCAAGGTGAATGCAGTTTCCTACAGTCCATGCCTGCCCAACATGCATGAAAGTTCAAGGATTCAGGCTGCGATCTGTTCTGCTTAGATTTTAACTTGGGGTGGCATACTGAAGTGGCATGAAGGTCTTGAATTTGACAGCAAAATAACTTCAGGAGCATTTCTTATGAAAGTTGTGCTCAAGAAGACAGAAACCTCAATCTTTTGGCCCTCTTCCCAAGAGGAACTGGCTAAATCAAGGCCTGTTTCAGTTGTGGATATAACCTTAAACCAAAACCACAGGGATCTGACTCAAAATCTGCCTGCCTGAAATTGAGGCAGCTGGAATTCAAAGACTTTGAAAAGGTTTGCAAAGGAAAACTTGAATTTGTCAAACTCAAACAAACACACCTCAGTAGCGAGTTCTGAGCCCATCCTCTGCCTTTCAAGGTCTCACATTCCTCACATCCCTTTGAAAACACATAGTCCCATTATCCAAGTGCCCGCTTGCATGGAGATTAGACCGGATGGCAAGAATTGATTGAGGCCATCATTTTGCTTTCCTGAGACCAGCACTGCTCAGGCTGAGTGGCAGGTGGAGGATGAAATGCAGTGCAACTGAGATGCACCTCAGCTTGCTCAGGCATTGGTAGTGATCGTCCACTGCTCAGAGAGCTTCATGGGGGAGCTCAGCTGCTGAATTTCTCACCAAAGCCCACAAGTTGTAGCCTAGACAAGAAATATCCTCACTCTCCTGAGCTCTGTAAATTAACAGTGGGTTTGATCTGAGTTTCTCAGTCTTTTTCATCAGGCATAACTGGACTGAAAAGAAAGTTAAAAAAAAAAAGTTTGCTTTTTCAACAGCTTTGTTAAAAGTATACTTTGGAAGTGGTTTAGGAAAGGGCATGTGGCTGCCCTTACAACCACTCGGGATCCTGTGCTTGCAGGACGTGCAGTGATGTTGGATGAAGTCTGCATAGCTCTAAATCTCCTGCAAACACCCTACTGAGTCAGAGCCAGGTGAGAACAAGGACTGAGGTATAGAGCTGGAGGCTGTATCTTTACCTCCATATAGGAGGGCATGGAGTCCTCTTTTTATAATCTCAAACAGGTAGACTTCAAATGGAACGTGCTGCACACTTCATTTGGTAATGCCTAAACCAAATGACTCTTACTCCCAAAGGCTGAAAACATGGATCTCAACTGTAAGTCTGCATTTTGTCCAGTGGGAACTGGTATGGACCTGCTCTAAATCTGCTGCATGCACTTCAGACAGACTCTAAACTCTCTCCTCAGAGCTGCAAATGCAAGCTGGGAGAGAATATGGTTTCAGCCTCTGTATTTCAACTGCAATTCATTCTCTATATTTCCACTTGGATCTATTTCTAATTTTAACTACACCCATTATAACATTTAGGGTTTGTTTTCCTTTTTTAAAATAGTAGGGCTCTGAGCTCCCCATACCAACATATTATTTTCTCTACAGACAAGGGTGAAAAAGCCAAATGCAGCTGGCTGAAATTCTCACCTAACGTGAGGTGTGACACAGTGATTTTGACACAGGGCTTGCAGTCCAACAGCCTATTGCATTTCTCTTTAGGCTGTCACTTTGCCAAAGTTTGACAAGAGAAAAGCACCCAGGGCGGCAGCAGCTCCTTAAGGGTACCACAAAATTCAACTGGACAACATACAGCACCATTAAACAAACAAGCATAAGAGGACATCCCTTCTGAGGGTGAGACTATGAACAGTCCCCCCTATCCAATTCCCCTAAGGCTGCAAGATTGCACTTATAGTGATTGGCTGACTATAAAGTCTGTCTCTTGGGTTTGGTTTAATTAGAAATCTGAAGCAGAATTACTATGTCATTTTCTTTTTTTAATACATGTGTGTACATTAAACACATGCAACATGTACAGGAAACTACAAACACAATGTTTGTCATATTGTCCTGTACAAAAGACTTACAGAGACTTTGCTAAGACACCTCCCAGCAATTTATAAAATGAATTATATTTGTAAAAGGAAATCCCAATCCTGAATAAGAAATTTGACCCATTACTATACATTTCAGCATTAAGCAAATGTAAACTGAAATTACTGATGTACTGTCCAATAACCACTCAAAATAATATGGCTTTATTGATCTCTTAGATTTTCTCACAATCTCTTATCTTCTAGGATCATGTCTTTAGGACAAAGACCATCCCTTCATTCTGTGTTTTTTTCAGTAGTTCCTTTCCACACCAAGTCACTGCAGTGACAGTGTTGTTATTACATAATATTGAACCACAGTATTGTTACTTAGTAGTATCAAAACAGACACTTACCTAGTTTGACAAGCATGTATTAGTACCATTCAGACCATTTGTACACTACAAAACTGTGTGACTCCACTACAACTAAAACACATTAATTCGTTCACATGAAAAGCACTGATAGAAGTAATATTCTGGAACTGGCTTCAGTTGCCCTGTGTGCAAAACTGACTTCTCCCTTCAGCCACTGACTTCAAGTTCTGAGGCCCAAAACTTCCATGCTTTGTCCTCTTTAGTTCCTGGCACTTCAGCTGTTGCACAAAATATTGTGTTAGGAAATGTATTTTCTTGCCACGTTTATAATATTCTAGACAAACTGCGAATTGTCCTGGGCTGAGGTGTCATGCTCTTCCACATTTGGGAAATTCAGTCTTATGTCTTTAGGTGTCGTTTCTTGACACCAGGCGGTACCTCTGTGTACTTCCATACATACAGATTGTGTACTGCTTCCTCTGAAGATAAAGGCTATAACATTTTTTCTAGGTGCTCTGTGTAATCCTGCCTGTATTTGACCAATAATATACACTTGTCTCAGTCTAAGTCAATAGGCATTACCTGTCATATAGGTTAACCTATAGGTCATCTAAAACTTATAATTCTTAGTCAAAAAAAAATAGTCTATGTAAGAATTTTTTAAAGGAAATAGTAGGAATGCAACCAGCTTTAGCAAGATCTTCATCTCTGTCACACCTGTTGAGGAACTAGTCATAAACGTCATTGTTTTTCTTGTTTTAGCAGAGGACATTATGAGGCCATGGCAAGTGATCCAGGGCTGTGCTGCATGAAGCAGTGGATTTAATCACATTTCAGCTAGAAGTTTTACTGTAAATATGGGCTGTGAGAAGTGTTGATGCTTGATAGTGTTCTGGTGACCCAGAAGTTTTGGAAAGAAATTTGTCCAAAGCTCACCTAATGTAAAGAGCAATTAAGCGTGAGCTGTAGCCTCTGGGTAGACTGGGCCATCCGTTTCCCAGCACAGCAGAGCTAGGTGTTGGCTGCTTCTTCAGTCCAAATGATCAGGAATAGCAGATTGCCAAGCTACATGAGTGCATTCAACACAAAATCTACACATAAGCATTTACCATGTAGTCAATGGGACCATGACATGGTACCCATTAATTCATCTGTGGAATACACGAGTGTATCTCAAACAGGAGTTTCCAAGCCATTCCAAGAGGTTAGACATGCAGTGAAGTTGGTTTTTCTGTTGGTTTGGTTTGGGTTTCTTTTTCTGTTCCAGAGAATAGAACTGGCTTAGGTAGAAAAATCTTATCCCAATACAAAGACAAAAGCATCTATTTTAAATGGAGTGTCTTCTTGAAGATCCTGGGACAAAGGGATTATGCCATTTCTTAGGGGGAATTAGAGATCTTCCACAGTAGCTCTTACATCACTGGCTGCATCTGCACCAACTGCTAAAACAGGAGGTTAGAAGAGATTAGAGATCAACTAAATCTGAATTAAAATTAGCATTACAAAAAGTTCCCAAACTGATTGTGGGAGTTAGGCTGTGATCTTATTTACATGGGTATTAATCAGGATACATTCCAGAGGCTGCCTAGAGGATAATAATGTTGCAGGAATTAAACTGTGATTGAGACCCAAATCTAAACTATTGAAGTTACTCCAGTTTCATACAGTGAAATTAAACACAAAATAGGCATCCCTATCCCAATCTCCCATGAAGACCAAGAGTGTGATGCTGAGCCAAAGAAATCTATTGCATTGTATAATCTAGGAGGTGGGCAAGTGACTACACTTATACCTTTGTTTCATCATTTATCACTTCTATTTTTATACTTAGTTCATATTCTGACCCTTCCTTTATCTAAAATTATAGATTAAAAATAAACACTTTTCTAAGCAACAGGAATAGCATCTCTGAAAAGCTGGCCAAACTGTAACCTGTTGCTCTGAGAAATATTTTTGCTGTAATGTCAAGATACTTAAACAGTTCCCAATAATTTACTTATACTGTCTACTTTCCTTCTTAAACACAAGAAGTCTTTACGAACCATGAGCTGTTGTACTGTAGTACAATGACAAAACCTAGCCTAAAGGAGGGAAACGTTTTTGGGCTGAAAAGTGTTCTTTAAGATCCACTAGAGGCAACAGTTATCAACCCATGGAGTATTTATTTTTGTGAGCCAATGGAAAGAAGGCGTCAGCACAGTGCCAATGTGGCACCGCGGCACATCAGCAGGTACCCACTATTGATGCATATGTGATTTGCTTGGCCCCAGAGGTTTTCCAGGCTGCTTTGGATGGATATTTTATGTAGACTGTTGAGTGGTGAAGGGGAATGCCAAACCTCGACTATGGGGTGCAGAGCCAGAGTTTTCCTACAGCCGCCCAGCCAGAATGCTCTGGAGAACTCCTCATCTCCTTTTAGAAGACAGATTATTACAAATCATGGAAAGGTTTCATAATAAAGGAAAGGAAGCAAATCCATCAAGCTTTCTTCTGTCTGGTTCAACAGAATCTCACAGCACTTGTTAAAGTTTGCGGCTGAAATGGGACTGCAGGTAGGTTTTGATTTAGTCTTGGCAAAAAACTCACTGAACTTCAGAAGGGGAAAGTTTAATACATCAAACCCTTGCCCCTTAGTGGTTCCATTTTGCAGAAGACAAAGTATCACTGCTTGCCTGAATCACAGGTGAACAAACTCTTGCTGATGGTAGTTCATTTCCTAGGGTATGCAGAAACACTTGCTGCTCTGCCCATTTGCCTCCTAGCTCCTCCTTAAAATCTAAAGTGAACTCCCCTACTCCACTCTGCCAAGTTTTTGAAGGTCATAGTGTAGATAGTGAAAAATAAATAATTCACACTGTTCCTAATTTTCCATCAGAGCAGTCTTCCCCCTCCATATCCCTGTCAAGGCAGTCTGAACTAGTAAAGCATCTCAAAGCTCCTGTATTGGTAAAACTAACCTTTGCAGCCTCCCTTACCTTGTCCTCATTTTTCAGAGCAAGCAGGGAGCAAAACAGGTTCATATTTTTTCCAGCCATGCTGTTCAGCAGCAGGTCATGGAATTTTATAATATTCTATGCATTGGTTGCTATCTTTTACCCAAGGACTTTCAGACTTTGGCAAACACTCATTTATTTTTTTCAGACTTTCTTTCATGATATTTGGAAAAGCCTTTTTATAAGACTTGCCCTGACTGCATTGTCTTAATTCTCTATCTGGTTACACTCCAAGTGGATAGCATTTTCCAGTGCCTACTAAAACATACAGAAGGGGCCAAAATGGCTTTTAATTCAATAAGCTCAAAAAAGCCCATGTAGATTCTACTGAAGAGAAAAAAATCCATAAATAGAGTCTGTATTTTCATTGTATTCAGAAAAGAAATTTTATTTTTGTTAATATTAAAAAGTCCTGGGTTGATCAAATTGTTGCATATTTCTCTCTGGGTAAGTGGTAGTGAGTAGAGATCTCTGACAGTTCTATATTAAATGCAGGTGGCTCTGTGAATGCTATTGCTGTCTGATACACTACATTAACCATAACCTGCAATTTCTTCCAAAAGAACTGGAATGAATTAAATTGTTTAATAAAACCCTACTTACCTGGATAAACTCATTTCTAGTTTGCATTTAGATTCCTTTAGTGCATCTTACTAGATCAGCATTTGGAACATAAAAAGTTAGAAGTGTTTACTCAGAAAACCAAACATTGAGTGTAGTCCTGATAATTGTCCAAGGTTTTCCCTTTTAAGATGGAATTTTCTTGTGCACCTTTTCTTGCTATATTCTGAATTGCTGAATTCATTTAGCATGAATTGATAACTTCGTTCCCACTCCATAGCTAAATTCAAGGCTCAAACAGAAACTTTTCTGCAAAATTTACAGTTCAATTCACCTCTTGAGTCTGCCTATAAACATGAATTTGGGCAGTAAAGTCATCAAGTTTTGAAGGTGAACATGCCTAGATGTGATTTTTTTTTTCTTATTGCTGTTCAATTGAAAACAAATCCACAGAATGGAGTAAAATGCAGCATCAAGGATCTATACCTTAGTAAGATCATCTCTCATGGAAAGCAAAGATTTTAACACAGAAGCAATGTAAAGCAATTACATGTTATCAGGAGCACAGATCAAAAATATTATTTCATTTATTGCATGATGAATACAATAAAGTTAAAAATTTTGCAATTTTAAAATTTATTTTAATGCCAGAAGAAAACACACTAGGGAGAAGATAACAGCTTTATCTTGTTTTCATGGTTAAAGCAAGCCATAAAATTCTTTGGAACTGAGAGTGGTTTAGGCAAAAAAACCAGCCCTGTGATTCCAAGTGTAGCATCATTTATATCTGTAAGCAGATTAAATTTTAAAAGTTCTCTCAATACCACTGACCAGAGGAACAATGTCATTGTTAGAAAACGCACACACTGGTTACCTTATAATCAAATTTTCACTGCCCTTTCTGACAGGTTTTTAAGTTACTTAAGGGATCTATTTATATGTGGAAGCATCAACATCATGCAGTAAATCCAACCACAACTCAGTCACATATTTTATTAAGTTTAAGTTCAGTGAAAGTGCAGAGTAAACTAGGGCCCTATGTCTCTCAGTTACATCTGATTTGCGGTTGCTATAAAAAGGCCCACATGCCGCTCTTTCAGATGTGTTTTGGATTGAAAATAGGATTAATGTGCTAAAGTGTGATTAGAATGGTTAAACACGATTAATTGGAACAGACTTGTATTGCCAAGGGAGCTCCGCTGTTACTGGCCAGCCTCCAGTTTACCAAGTGAACAAAGCAGGCCAACTGTCCAAGTTTTTCCATGTCTTTGCTTATGTGCCTTTTCCTTCGCATTTTCTCATAGCCAGCTTGTCTCAGAGCAGATTAAATACAGCTGAGAATGTTGGTCTAGGTCTGCAGTGGGGATCCTCGGGGAATAAGCAGGAACCTCAGGCCCAGACTTGGCTTCTCCAGTGCTGGTTGAAAACTGCCATGCACCTAGGGCAAGGGTCCAGGTGGATCGACTAGGGAGTGGGAGTAATTTGGGGTTTTTAAAATGATCTATTAAACCCCTGAACTTTAATCAAGCTGCTACCATAATGACAGCTGTGATTTACTTGCACATGGCTGTGAGGGGTAAAAGGGGCAAGGACTGCGGAGCACAGGCACTTGTCCCCAGCTTCAGAACCCTTGCATGGGCCGCAAGTGCGTGCCCACCCCCCACCCCCAAATTAGCACACTGGTGTGCTTTTATCATGGGCAAATTCAACTGTATGTATGCCATGGAAAATCTATTTCAGTTTTTTAAGTAAATACTTGGCTGGACATTCAGCAAATCTTGTCCCACTCCGCTAACTGCCCTCCTCTGCCTTTTCCAAGCACAGATTAAGGATTTAAAGCTTAGGTAATCAAAGCTTTAAACTGATCCTGCCTGGAGAAGTCAGAATAGTTTAGTATATTGTTTTAAAACCAGAAATACCTCAGTGGTTTATTGTATGAAGATATTAAAGTTTGCTCAAATTAAACTCAGGAGTGCAGACATTTTGAGCTAAATTCTTGGCTATAAGAAAGTGAAACCTTCATAGCAATTAAAACCATGTTTGCTTTTTATTTTTAATAACTCCAGGCGCAATTGAAATCACAATGGATTGCCTTTCCCAATAACAAAATCATTGTACAGCTTGTGGAGTAGTGGCATTCTACCTGTGAATGGGCTTGGAAAATGCGCATGCATACAACAAGATCTCCAAGACAGTATGCACATATGTACACAACTGACTTTTGATGCTTAGTGTCCTTCTTTTAAAATTTTCTAACCACTGAGAACAAAAGGTTAACCATATATTTATCCTCTGGGGTTTGATATCCTGAAACAATTATTAGAGAAAAGAAGAAAGATAAATTCAGAGATATTTCTTGCTGCACTCTAGTTCATTAACGTGACTGTACATAAATTTCCATCTCTCTGAAAAATGCAAACAGAGAGGCAAACACCATGTGCTATCTTTGCTCATAATTTATAAACTTGCCTTGGAGTCATTTCAGCGTCACTTCAACCCCAGGGGCTCAACAACAACTTCTTCCCTTGCTTTCTTATGACTTTCCCTTCTCTGTCTTCCCGCATCCCATCCTCTCTGCCTCATATACAGCTTCCCAAAACCAGGCTTATAGCTCCTATATTTATGATCATCTCCACTAGGCCAGCTCAGTTTCTTATCAGGCTTTGCTGTGAAGTCTATTGTGTTAGGTAGATGACAGCGGTGCAGAATGGATGTCCTCCTACTTTCTCATTTGAATGGGAGGTAACACATCAAATCATAGAATGGTTTGGGTTGGACGGCACCTGAAACATCATCTAGTTCCAACCCCTCTGCCATGGGCAGAGATAGTTTCCACTAGACCACGCTGCTCAAAGCCCCATACAATCTGGCCTTAAATGTTGACAGGGGTTAAGCTTCTTTGGATAACCTTTCTAGTGCCTCACTACCCTCATAGTGAAGAATTTCTTACTATTATTTAATCTAAACCTATCCTCTTTCAGTGTACATCATAGTCTATCAGAACAAAAGAAAACAAGATTCTTCACAAGCTTTCTCTCAGCCCTTCGTGTAAATGCAGAAACTTCCTTCAGTGCTGTGAAGTACACACTGGTGGCAGAAAATCCCTTGCAGAGGTCTGATTTTGAGCTGCTGTCATGTGTGAGTTAGAGCCCTAAGGCTTTCTTGTTAGATGGTCAGCACCTTTATAAACTAACTGCAGCTCCAGGAGAGTTAATTACTGTTAGCAGCAATTGCAGAGGTCTGACGAATTATAAGCTCTGTAGTTATCTGTGTGGTCTTGAAAAAGCTAACCTACCATCTCAGCTCTGGCAACAAGTGACTCACGAACATATAGATACTCATCGGTGCTTCCTTTGTTAGTGCTGGGGAGTTATTAAGGTCTTCTTGGTGAACTAGGATTATGCATTTCACTGCCCATAGTTCAAGGCATGCCTCTGCAGTTTACCAAGCCTGCTGTATGCTGACAGGCACCCTCCCAGCTGTCCTCCCTCTGTGAGCACCTGCCTTGTCAAACGTGTTAGCCCCACACCCAGAGCACATAGCTGAGAATTATCCAAGAGAAAAACACATCCAATAACAAAGGCAAATCTGTCCCATTGAAAATGCCAGTTGAAAGCTTCTAAAGCCCTATACAAGGACAGTCTTTTGGAGTAGTCCAGTTTGTCACTAAAATAATGAAGTAACCATCTAGGTATTTTGAAAACCTCTCATAAGGACTTGCCTCTATCAAAACACATTCAGTTCACAACTCTGCTTTCTTTTGCAATTGCAGAGGCGCGCTCTCTCTTCATTATACCCGTGTGGATGAGATACAGTTCAACAAGAAGAGTATCAGCCTGTGTGGTTCACAAGTTCTGCCCGTTCAAGTTGTGGCAGACAGAAGTTTCTGCTCCCTATCTGGCCAAGCTATCTACCCAAGAGAGGGTAGCTACGACAAGACAGGAATACCAAACAACCTTCCTGTTTAGGAGTCTTTAACGTTCACAGCATGGCCTACAAACAAAAACATCAACATCTATTTCAATTTATGTTACTGTGCTGGTCTCAAAATCTCCATCAGGTTTAGCTGTTCTGCCTCATGAAGACACCATCCAACTGACTTCTTCAGTCAGCACAGTTTAACCTGACAGTACTTGTGAGCCCTGGAAAGGCATTTTGTCTTTTAAGACTTTCCTGGAAGGGAAGGCTCAGCATAGCTGATATCACACAGAGATCCCCAATGATCTGAGTTGTACAGGTGTGCAGATACCTCACCTCTGTTAAGAGCAAATATTTCAATGATATTTCCCAGACAGATTTTCTCATGTATTTTCGACTTATAAGACAAAATAAAACCCCCAGTGTTTACACCTTTGATGTGGTACAAACTGGAAACATTCATTATTTTTCAAACTACTGTGTCATCCTGTTAAAATAAGTTTTAAACAGAAATTTCGTGGTCCATTGTGTCATATATTTCCTCACCATAGAATGTTGGCTGTGACAATTATAAGTCATCAGATCATAACAGTACTTGTACCAGGTCCAAAGGTCCAGGTAGACCCATGTCTAGTCTTTAACATCAGCCAGTTATGTTTTTCATGATCAAAAATGTTATGAAATCACTTTTTAAGTGAAAACCAATTTTTGAGTTTGTTGTGGAGTACACTAAGAAAACACAATGTACAGCTTTCCCCCTCTACACCACCACCATGTATTGGAAGATGTCAGTGTTGAAAAGCAGAAAGTTGCTGCTGTGGGTTCCATGGCGCCCGGAGTAAGCAATGCAATCATCCACACATTCTGTGCCTTAATTATGCATTTGGAGATCCTGCCTTAGGGGAGGTTTCCATTTTTGCTTTTTTTTTTCAGATATCATCAATGATTAATGCACATGCAGACACATATGACACTACTTCCAGATTTGTGTAGAACACAACTGTAAGTCTCTGAGAGAGGGCTGCTCTCTTTGGTCCTTATGTGTGCTGTAAGCCTTACTATAGATATCTGACCTCAGCATTAGTAAATAATCTATCATCTACTTACCAAACGTGTGATAAGGCAGCAGAGAACCTGAAGTGAAATGTAAGCTTTCCTACAACAGAGATGGAGCAGTGACATGTAAATGAATAAGATGGAGTTACTGGAATGTAGCTAGAAGAAGAACTGGGAGACAGACTCTCTGTAATACTGAGTTAAGACAATTCAGAAGTTATGGCCTGAGTAAGATACCTGAGTCTTCGCATGGCCACTGATATTTTTGTGATCTATACTTAATTTCCCATAGTTGTACATCCATAAAGCTGGGGTTACCAGTCTGATCTTGTACAGCACAGTGAGAATAAGTGCACAGAAGATGTAAATGAATGATGATAATGGCTATTGTGCAAGTAGTCTGGATATATCACATTTTTTTCCTACCAAACTTCCCAAAATAATAACATTGACATTTATAATTCATTTACCTGAGTTTTTGTCTTTCATAAAGCATAACATCACAAAGTCCTTACAGGTTGAATACCATTACCTGCATGTTTACAGACAGTGAGGGAAAGAGGGAGCTGGAACAAAGCCATCAAGAGCTGGATCCAATAAGGAGATGAATGCTCCAACCCAGTCCAAAGAAAGCACGAGCACTGGTCGCATTAAAGCCAGAGAGTCCTTCTTTTGATTTCCATAACATGCCTAACTGTTTTGTTGGAATGGAACAAAGAACCCTCAGCACCTCACAGGGCTCTGCACTCCCTGTGTTGCCCAAAGTTGCGCAGTGAAGCAGCAGCAGAGTGGTTATATTTTGGGAATATCTTCTCTGGATTCCTGAGTAGGATAACCAAGAAATTAAAGAATGTTAGTCTGCCCCAGGTTTTATACAAAACCCTGTGCACTCCAGAGAAGAATTTGGAGAGCTTAGCTACTGCTAGCTAAATACATATTCAGATCAAAATTCTTTTCTGCATACACCTGGTTTGCATGAATACCAGGCTTGTGCATGCAAGAGGGACAGGTACACAACTGAAAAGAGGAGCCTGAAGAAAAATAACCCCTAGTTACATATGGCTCAGCAGGGTGAAAAGGCCAGTTTTATACATGCAGGTGCTTGTGACATCCTTTAGATCCAAAATCTGGTATAGTACACTGAGGTCTGAATATGGTTTCTCTGGTTAACTGGAGTGAGGCCTTTCAACTTGAGAATGATCCTTGCCTCTTCAATCAACAGAGAAAAAATACATTGCCCACTCTGCCTGTTAAAATAGAGGGAGGGAAATAATCAGCCATCAATTCTTTGACTTTTCTGTGTTGTTCTGCTAAATTCTCCCACTTTTAGATAAACCACACCCTTTTGGGAGGCAGAGGACTATCATGACACATGTGGAAAACATGCAGAACTGGAGAGCAATATTTGAAGACCAGGACAGTTGACCCTGGGACCAGCAGACTTTGCTGTTGCTGACAGTCCTGCTCAAGCATCCTCTCCTCCGGGGTGCCTCAGAGCATAATCAGGTCCTTGAACAGGGGCTGAAAGTAACGTGCAGGCATTCAGCAGCTTTTCATATATCTTTATCTCTTCTGCTGTAAGATGCAGTGCACTGCACAGATTTATGGGAATTCTTTCCATGTTCACAACTTACAAGTATTAATAACCCGTCCAAGTTGGAAAATAATACACCATTCCTAACTCTATTAACTACAGAAAATCTGGCTTCAGTTAAAATAAGATCCCGTTTAGCAATGCCCAATATCCAATAAATATTATATGTAAAGAAAGCCAGGCTGCATCTTATCTGAGGTACTGTAACAGTAATGTTTTTGCCTGAGGCACTGCAAACTTCAGGCTTAAGAAGTCAAAATGACAGGGTGCAGATGATCACTTGAAAGTTATAATTTTTAACCCTAATAGTTACCTTTAAGTCTTTTTTTATCTAATAATGATTACAGACAAGCAAATTCAGCAGGCTCACAAATCTACAATGAGATATTAAAGTTGTGGATAACATTCAAAAACTGGTTTCTTAATACTTCTGTTTCTGTCACTGCAAGAAAAAATGGCATTAACATTTCTGCCAGTGCTATACAAACGCAGCTCTAAGTTTTCCAAACAAGCAGTTTCACCAAGTTATCAACAGTTTTAAAACTATTTGCCTTCTAAGTTAAAACTAAACCCTTTGGTCCTTACTCTGGCAAAACTCCTACTGCAGTTAATGGAGGTCTTTCATTCAGTTAGCACTTCGGGTTTCAGGTTAAGATCTTCTGAGCTATTTAAATGCCAGTTTCACATGCTTCCAGTAGCTGTTTGGTACTTGAATAGCTACATCTGGGCCTTACCGGTACACAGTGTATTATAGTATCTCATTATCTTTGGAGATTAAATAAGACATGTCCTCCGAGTTACTCAGTGAGTACTTGAGTTGGAAATGCTTCAGGCCAGCACAGCCTCACTAGAGATATAATTGCATGACTCTCACTCTGCCTTATTAGGGGTCACTTGCAAAGTCAGCTACCAAATCTGTTCTATTGTAACCTGTTGGAGAATGCAAATGACTCCAATAATTTACTGAGAACAACCCGCCTTTGGCCTCAGAAGTTCAATTTAGCTGGCAGCCAGCTAATTAAATGTTTAAATCAGCTATAATCTCAGGTGCTATTCAGGTGGCCTTCACTAAGCCCTGTACCTCTGCTACCATATTTTACCCCTTTCTCTTCCCCTTTCTCAGGGAATCCACAATGCAGTCCCCGAGGACACTGCTGGGGCAGTGGCCTGTCCAGGAGCCGTGTCACAGATCACATACAAAATCCTGCTCTCTAGAAAAGCACTTGTCTACAGTGTCACTGTGCAAAGAGGCAGGGCTTGAGTGGGGACATCTCTGGCATGATCCAGAACAGGGCGCTGGCCCCTCTCATGCCCTTTGTCACCTGTGGAAAGAGCTGGATGTGGCCTGTGTCCCTTAGTAGCCCAGTACAGGGACACATATTGGACCACTCGAGGCTTTTTGTTAGTTCTTTTTTCAAATGGTCCCATGAAGCATGAGACTCAGTACCTCACCCTCATCATCTAGGATAAGGGAATGATGAAATGTCAATATTTCACTATGTAGTGTGAGATCCACAGGTGAAAAAAACTAGCTAGCGTCACTGCAGCAGAACACTACAGGAAAATCTTGGAATTTATTAATTATAATTCCATCAGTAGTTATGATTACTGTTGCACCATTTCTGGCATCCTCAAAAATTCACAATATTCATTCACTTATTAAAATTCCCACTTTCTTGTTTATTAGTCTACAGGCTAGATGCTAATTTAAAGAGTTCAGGATCAAAATAACCCAAAATTTGTTTTTATTTGAGAATGTGGATGCAACTTCTTAAAAAAGGAAGAAAGTTAGTTATGCAATTCACAGCAGTTCATGGACTCTCCTGCACCTACATAAGTTAAATCCAGAAAATTAGTTTGATTATGCCATTGTTAATCACATTGCACTACTGGCTGGCTCGATATTTTTTATTTTAAGCAGGTTTTTTTCTGAGCAAAGTCAGAAAACTATCTATACACCAAAAAAGCTCTTTAATTTATGTATCACCTTTGTCTGAGGTTCCAGTCTAGTGGGCTTAGAACAATTGAAAAGTAAAGTCAACTGAGAAACTGAAAAGTTTCACATGCATACCAGAAAGGAAACTTATTTTCAGAATGAGATCTGGACAGTTATCTTACTGTGAACATGACCTCATGAATTTGGCAGCTCTGTTGGCTTTCACCCTTAAATAGAGCTTGAACTCTTTGGTGGATCAGTGGCCTAATCTTTGACTTGCCTTTCTTTGTGACAGTGAGGGGAAACCACAATTATTTTACAGGATTTTGCAAGCAAGTGTCAAATCACTCATTCATGAGACTTACAAAGAGCCTGAAATTGCTGTATTGATGTTGTTTTTATCCAGTTAAGGTCTGTTCTTTGTCTAGTTTGCATCTGACTCTTTTTTCTTTTCTTTTCTTTCCTTTTTTTTTTTTTTTTTTAATTCCTGTGATTGGAGTGAGGAATTGCTTAGGGTCCCTGTGAGTTGCAAGAGAATGGCACTTTTATTTCAGAAACACACTCTTAGGGCGAACACTTCAAGTTGAATGATGTCCATTCTAAACATCAGTCTTTAGCATTAAGATTTCAGATGTGCACGGATTTCAACACAGAAGTGGGCCCCCAGAGTTACTGCACACATTGCTCCCCCAGTAATGCTGGGCTTTTCTGCTGGTCTGAATCTTTCAGACTTAATGAGAAGCAAGTTTAGGACACCCTGGAATGAGTTCAGACACATCTCACTTTTCCCATATAAAATCTGGCAAAGAGAAAGGCCTCTTGATGCTGTCTTTCCACCTTTGCACTATACAAACAGCAGCTTGGAAAAAATCGGCATTTTTCCATATGACAAAAAGTAAAGAAAGTCTCTTGTAGCTTCTCTGTGGTGCTAAGGAAGTGGGCACTGCTAAGGAAGTGCTAAGCACTGTCCTTCTTGTGTGCCCCACAGACAGCTCTGCTACACCACTTCAGCTGCTCACACCCTTGTAGAGCACCGTGGATGTACATCTTCACACCCCTGGCCATTGAGGGTCACCATTTTAACCAAAGGAGTGGAAGATCTTATGGGAAGCTACCTCCACTGTAAACTGGAAGTTCAATAGTGTCTTGGGAAAGAGCCTGACACCAAGCTACAGTCAGTGCTGTGGTAGAGGGCTTTGAATACAGCCTATTCTCTTAAAGTATTTGAGGACAGAAATAAAGGGCTAAACAGGAGTTTGTCAGGGTGCTGGAAGCTCTTATTGTTATTTTCCATTATAGCTTTCGCCTCTGAAAGAGGTTTGGCCAAAATCATTGATTTCTTAGCAGCAGCAGCAGTCACAGCTAGGGAAAAATATTGTGAAAACTAAAAATTGAGAAATACATTCTTTCATAACAAAGTATGAAGTAAGAGCTTGTCTGGGTCTCAATATAACTGACAGAAATTTGTGGAATATAAGAAAAACAGTGAGAAAGAGAGTTTGCTTTGATCAAGAAAAGAGATTTTAAGAAATTTGTATTTCTAAGTTATGCTAGAAAGTTACAGCAGGTTTTGAAAACCTTAAAGGTTTCTTTCAGAAAAAGAGTTTGGGTTGGCACTTCCTTCAAATAGCTTCCTTTCTCAACAAAATGAAGTTTTAAAGAGTGTCTCCAATTATGATAGTTATTGTTGTTTTGGAGGCCAGACATGTTTCCTGTTAAAATTTGAAGGAAAGTATTTTATAGGTTTCAGTTTGGACTCGATGGATGTATCTACAAAGTATCTTAAATCAGAACTGTCTGAGCCGAGTGACTGCCTGGAGACCAGGCTGATGCAACGCTGGTAGCAGAGAGATGTTCCAACACAACCCATGCCTCAAGCTCCATGCTTGGTACATCGACATCTCACCTCCAACCCCAGGCTGATCATAAAGCCCAGGGCCCTTTCTGCGAGGCCACTAATGTCTCCTGCTCCCAGGAATATCCATTTTGTAGAAACACGAATCAAAGGTAACTCTTTTCTTCCTTGTCCAGTCCTGGTTTTTTTCCCTCAGGAGGGAAAACGGGAGATTTCACATCAATTTTAGGACTCAAACTCACAACATTCAATGCTCATACTAGTCCTATTGAAGTGAACTGGGATTATTTACTTGTGCAGAGATTAAGCTGTAAAAAATAGTCATAGTCTTAATAAATACTAGAAATATCCAGAGTCCTTAAGCAGAGCCTTTTTTTTAGTAATTAATTTGCTATAGATGTAGCTAGCTGATTTAAAGAGTCAGATTTACTCTGACTAAAGCATTTACTTCTGTGTTAGCAGAAGGAAAATTTACTGCCTCAGGAAAACATAAACGTCAAATGTGTGCCTGAATATACAGAGTACGGTAGATAGAAAGAAGACGATGTTTTCACAGGTCATGTGCTCAAAGGTCAGTAGGGTTAAAGAGTACTTTTTTTTGTTGTTTTAAAGCTGTCACACATGAAGAAGGAGCTGTGGAGCTGAAGGGAAAATGGCAAGAGGGAGTGTGCTCTCACATTCATGGTAAGAGCACCAGCCACTCAAAAGGAACACACAGGTACAAACAACGGCTGAATTTGCCCCAAAACCCATAGAGAAGACTTTTACATAATATTGTTGAAGTGACAGAACTACTGCTTTCCTGTTCCAATGAACATTGGCAGTTTTGGCATTTTTGGTGTTTTACACAACAGTACACAAGCGTAATCTTCTTTTCATAGACTTGCAATGCCTGACACCACTATTCTTCTGTGAACAATTGCTACATCCAAACCATTTCTTATCCAGGGACAATTCCAGCCTCCAGAAGACTAAGCCATGAATATTTCACCTACACAAATGCAGTGGGAATGTTGGAGAGAAATTATTGGAAGAAATTGAAACCAATCTCCTAATTCCAGAAACTCCTGTTGGAACTAAGGGAGTAGTACCAGTGCCTAACCGTAGGTACTGAGTGCCATCCTGGACTCCTGAGGGTGCCCAGAACATTAGCACGAGGCCAGCAGAGGTGGCAGAGGGCTCCTGTGAAAGATTTATGACCTTACAGAGTGATGGTTGGAAGCCATGACTTGAATGTCTCCCTAAGTAACTATAAGAATAGGAGCTTCTAAAGCAGTAATTACTACAGAGCCTATGAAATTCAGGTTACCATAGACAGAAACATGAATGGGACAATGACACACAGATTTTGTGTGTTCTGGAGACCAGATCTCACATCACCACCAGTCCTGGCAGGGACTGAAATCTGCTCTGTGTTCCCTGTAACTTCAGGTCTCATCCTAAAATGCTAGGCTGCTGC
This sequence comes from Serilophus lunatus, assembly GCA_013399895.1. Lineage (NCBI taxonomy): Eukaryota > Metazoa > Chordata > Aves > Passeriformes > Eurylaimidae > Serilophus > Serilophus lunatus. The sequence continues at coordinate 150,371 of VXBA01001197.1, forward strand.
TGGCTGTGGCCGGTTTTGAGGCTGCTCACTCAGCAGCTCACAAGAGGTGCTGCAGGATGAGGCCATTAGCCTGTATTTACATTGCCTGGTAATGCCATCAAACATTCTACTTCTAGTCATTAGCAATCCATCCCTCCAGCCTTTCCTCTCCCCGAGGAAGTGCTCATGGATTTCTGTTTTTTCATTATTGTTGTAGTCTCCCCAGTTTATCTTGTGCTTTCATTAAACAGCAAACCCCAGATACGATTTCAACCTAATAGCCTGTTTGCAAGAAAATAAGCACTGAGGAGCAGGAGCGCATCCTTCACACGTTCTTCAAAAATTCATTTAACATGATTCATTGCTTTACTCTTTGCTTGAAGCATGTTTCACTTACATTAATAATATTTTACCTTTCACTTATAAATTCAAACACAAAAGCAGTTGCAGTTCTTTGAACGATCATACGCATAAAATATTACAACTCGATTGCTTTCCAAAGGTCAGTTTCTCCTCTTTTCCTTAATTAGGATTCAATATTTCCAACAATAGGCTGCTGTAGAAAAAGTATAGTTCCTTTGCTTACTAATTCACATCTCTGTTTTTTTCATTTTGTGAAGAGGAAAAAGGAAATGGTTTTAAGTGGGATAAGTACACTTTTTTCTAAACAACATAAGAGGAAGTTCTAAATATGGAGGAAACAGAAGCAACTGGTGATCTGTTTCAGTACAAATTTATACACAGAATCCATTAGTTTTTAAAAGTTTTTCTGCCTGTCCCCATAAAAGCTACATTGGAGTGAAGTATTGTCAGCATCTGAAGTGCTGTATCTCATGTGCCTGGATATGCAAGTCAGAGTTCCTTACTAATAAATCTCCAGTTATGAAATGGATCTTCTCACATCCGAAAGGTCAATATCAACATCTTAACATTTATAAGTGCTTATTTAATATTCTTGCAGAAGCAGACCTCATTTTGTCATTGATTAAAATAAAGGATTTCATCATGAAAATATACTCTAATTTGTTAGATAATACCTGAAGGGAAGTAATTTTTGTCTGGAGTGAAAAAGCTACATTAAATCTGTCTTTGTCCTCTTAGACAAGCTGGTTAACATAGTGAGCAGTATTAGTTCCTGTAACATAACTTTGCTATATCTAAATATAAAAATCTCATGTAACAGGAACCATACCCCTTGGGTCCCACAACAAGAAGCTTTCCAAGGAAGCAGGGAGAATATTTATAAATGCGTTCTTGCAAAAAACGTATTTTAAAAACAAATTAAAATAGGCAAAAGAGCAAGCAGTCCACAAAAAAATGTGCTAACTTATCATTAAGAAATCTTTTTATGAAATTCCTATTTTTCTGAATTCATGTGTATATATGTTCCTGGTATTCTCTCAAACATGGTTGTGCTACAAGGAAAGGGAGATTTTTGCTTTATTTATATACCTGAACCTCAGGGTCTGCTGTTGTGGGAAATCATCTGTACGTCCATGTGTGGATGACTCCATTCTTCCCACGTTTTAGTCAGCCATTTGAAAGATACTTGAATTTTGTTGCTGCATCCCAGTACTTCCCAGATGGACTACAGCCCCTGGTCCATATACAAGGATAACAGTGTCTAAAAAGAGGGATTTGGACCTTGTCAGCTGTTCAAGGCACAGTAGCACTTCATGTTCCAGCCTTGCAAAGACTAGTACCCTCAAAAAAAAAAAAAAAGCTCTTGCTGCTGATGTGGGTAGGTGCAGTTTCCTAACCCAGCCTCTAACTCTTTGCTTGGGAATTGCTGAGTGACTTCTCACAATGAAGAAGTCTTTTTGGGCAGTGTGATGGCATTTTGAACTCTGGCTGTCTCCTTCCCGCACCATGTCTTGAGGTTTTCAGTCCCACTGCTGAGACAACTCAGCTGTTTGTGAAGCTGTATCAAACACATGACATTTTACAGCCCACCGTAAACCAGCCCTGTCTTCATTTTACCTTCATATACTCGCCAAAACTAGTGGTATAGTGTTAGTTCTGATTGTGAGACACAGCTTTGAGTCACCTCCTCATTAATTCCTTTGTACATGTTTTAGGTGCTTTAACCCTTCTTCAAAATTCAATTGCCCCAGAATCCCACACACTTTAACATCTCCTCTTTGAAGTTCTTCCAGTTTTTCTAGGTCCTTTTCAGTAATAGTGTGCCCAGCAGTGAATATAATTTTTCATTCCCTTTATATTTCCTAAATCCCAGCTCTAAAAGCATTAGGGTTTTACGTGTTCATATATATTCTATTATGTATTACAGTATATTGTATTATTTACAATGTGAAGAATTTGCCTTCATCCAGCAATACCAATATTATGGAGAGAGAAATATTAGCAGGATCTGATTTTGAGTCACCAGCTGTTTTTTCTTTAAGGTTATTTCTTTCTTATTGGTGTCACAGTGAACGACTAAAATGTAAACTAAGTTAAGACTTAACAAAACGCTAGGACAATTCATACAAGCATAAAATTATATTGGTCCAAATTTTTCTGAAGCCTCTCCAGAATGGTTTGAATTTACTGGACAGATTTCAGGTTGCTATCAAAAATACTAAACCAGAATGAACCTTCTCAAGGCTCAGATATCAAAGCTCAAAGTTGCCAGTGCCATTTTTCCTATCAAAATCCACTTGCTGCCAAGCTTGGATAGAGGACAAACAAGAGCAATGGTCACAGTACAATCTCAGTTTTCAAATCTGTGCAAACACTTTTACTCCAGGTCAGTGATATTAACAATAGACTTTCAACTGATTTCAGTGGGAATTTGCCCTTATGGACACAGATAAGATGTGTATATATCAGCAGGTATCCCTTAACTATGATGGTTAACAAACTCTGACTTAGCAGAGGTTTGTCTTCCAGTAAGAAAGCTGTGCCAACACGTGCAATCTAGGTGGAAAGGCTTAAGCAGAACTATGTCAGAGAGTTAAAGAAAAACAGAAAAAAATGTACATGAGATATGAACCTCTACTGCTGTTCAGAAGTCTACCATAGACTCCTCGGTGCTACTGGACAACCTGCTTAGTCTGTTCCCAGATTCTCCATGAAAAGTGGGTCTTCCTCACACTTTCTTAAGAAGAAAGCTATAGAACCCAGCCTTTACCCACAGTGACTTTCCCAGTTATGGTAATGACAGTAATTGTTTTCCGTGTCTCTGCTTCTGGAATAATTTGTTAGTAATTTTTTTTATTATTATTACTTGTGCTTGTCTGGACACAAAATTTTCCAGGAATCAGACTGCTTTTTACTGGGAAGGGATGACAGCAAAGACCCATCACTCACAGCTCGCCTCCAGCTGGAAGGGTATCCACACTTCCTGAGGCGGGAAAAAAATAGAGCAAAAATATCTGTCAGTGGAAGCATTTTGTTCTTGGAGAAGTGATTGGAAATCAGACACTGCTCCTGAGCTCCATTCACAGAAAATCAGAATTGTCCTCATGCCAGCTCACCCAAGTGAGCATGCTCCTGGTAGCCTGGAGCTGGTATCAACTGTGCCTTGGGGGGACCATGCAGTGAATGGTTAATCGAAACCATTTACTGCACAGACCTGTTGAAGTTTGCCTATGCAGCTCAACATACCCAGAATAAAAATACCTTGCTGTGACCTGGAAAAGGATTTTACAAACTTAGCAACTTGTGTTTTAAGATTGTAGTAATTCGTTTTCCAAATAGCCCAAAAAATTTCTCTGCTATGCTACACTTTGTGAAATAGCACAGCTTAAAGACTCATATTAATTTTGCACTGGTGTAAATCACAGCAGACTATAATAAAACAATCTACACTGTACCAGGCTGAAAACAGACAAAACTCCATCCTTGTATTAAGGAGCCATGACTGTAAGAGGGTGTTCAGATAACCTCACCAGCTCAATAAAGTGCTGAATGGAGTATTGTTGTTTAGGCTGAAAATCTTTGTCTCTGCTAGAGATAACAAATGCTACTAACCTCCATGAGATTACTCTGTGCTTAGTAGCTATGTATTTTGAATGCAGGATTCAAAAGTTTTTAGCAGTTATATTGAGAAGTCTTGCTTTCCCTTGTACGCTACACAGTTACATACTATTGCAACTCACTCTGAAACTATTAAGCTAAAGACAAGAAATAGGAAAACATGAGGACTTTTGAACAGTGAGAATTTGCACTGGGAATCAAAGAGGTTTCAAGTTCACTTAGTGCAGATGTTTCTATAATTGAGACACACTAGAAAAATGCATTAATGCACAAATCAGTCTTGCCTACAGTTATCTGAACCATAAAAAAATGTCCATAGTCAGGATATAATTCCCTATTAAATCCTATAGGATACTCAAAAAAAATAACATAAGTTCTTTTTTTACTGTTAAACTCTTTAGGATTTTTTTTCCATAGGGGAGTCCACAGGGAGCACAAACAAACCTAAGATCTGTTGACCAATTCACCCCATAACCTCTTTTCATACACTTGCCCACAGATATTAAGGATCTGAATTTTAATGAGGCCAGCTAAGTGCAGCTGGTGACCTTAAAGATTTATTCACGTCCCATTTAAACCAGTAAGACTTCCTTTGGAACAGGCTTGAACTCCCTTTACTGTATGTGCCCAGCCACTCATCCAACCTAAGTGGAGATTCATGCATGAAAAGTTAGGAACTGCATCTATACTTTGCTGCTGACTAAATCCACAACCTCACAGGTAGAGGGAGAACATGGAGTTTCACAGGCTTTTGATTTAATAAAACTGTAATGCTTGAAGCATTAAAAGGAAAGCAAACGTCTAGGACATATCTAAGGCAACCTGAAAAGAATAATTTTACAGATCTTTCTAAACATGACATATTCCTCCACTTTTAGGGTCCCACATAAATAAATAGAGCTGGCATGTTCTCAGCAATAAGCTGTTAGCTCCCTATCCAAAATCGGCAGAGACCAGCTGTGCCCTGCTGTAACATCCTTCAGAAAAGTTGTCTTTGATGGAAGCCCAAATCCCCAGGAGTCGTTCCTGCCAGCAGATTGCACATCTATTTGCTCCCTGAGAACCCCTCAGGCACACAGCCTCCTGCTGTTATGCTAAATTTTATTAAAGATCTCCCAACTTCAAATCCAGAGATCAATTAAGATTATCAGGTGCTAGTTCCCAAATATACCTGTTTAACCTGCATCACCCCTCTAAAAGAACAGCAGGCACCTTTTTTTTTTTTCCTTCCAGACTTTCTGTGATTGTCTGGATGGATCAAAATGATACAAACAAGAAGGAAATTGTGTCTCTCTTTATCTCAGCTCAGCAGGAGGCAGATGGAAAAGTATGAATAACAAATTACCTTTCAGTGGATTCCCCTAATCAGCCCCAGGGCTGGGCTGGTTTAGTGTGAAACAATTCTTAGCCTTTTGCAGTGCTAGCTCAGGCCTTGGGCAGAGGACCCTACCCCCTAATTAAGAACCTGAAACAAATTGAAAACAGCTGTGAATAATTAGACAATTTAAGTGCTGTTAAGAAGGAATAATTTTTGTAGCCATTGTAATAAATCTTACGCTGTCCGAACCCGTACATTTTATGTGAACTTTTTTCTGCTGGTCGGTTAGCGCATTACTCATAAAAGAAACAGTATCCCTTTTGTTTTGATTGGGCCTGCTTAATAACAAAAGAGCATATCACTGTAAGTGGAAGTGTGATGACAAAGAGAATAGCCTCTACTTTCCTTAATTTTCAATCGTTGTGGTTCAAATCCCATGTCAGATTCCTGGCATGTGAGTTTGGCGGAAAAAAGAGAACTCTTGATTTGCGCGGTAAATAATACCTGAGCCCAAGCTACTTAACATTTTTTAGATTTCTCTGGAAAAATACATGTCGGGAAAATGCTTACAAATTTAGCAACTGATGCTTTAGCTTTATCCAGCAGATAACTTCTTGAAGTATTAACTAAGACTTAGGGAAATCTGTTTTTCTCCGAAATTTTCCACCTTTTTTTCAATCTTCCCACTTGTCTGGGACTCAGTTAAAGTGTTTCACAGAAAGTAATTTACACAAGGAAAGCATTCACCATGTACTGCCAAACTATTCAGGGCCTGAATCAGCAATCCATAACTGGCTTTATTATAAATTCGTTCTGTAAACATCTACATTTATATTTCATTTTATGTTATCTATAGCTTTTCTGAAGACAGTGTATCTGCCCACACGCTTAATTGTAACACCACTCGTAAGTCTTTGTACGATCCAGCTTTGTGCTTGCATAATGCCATCACTTACACAAAGGATATGGAAGAAACTTAATTATTTAGAAGCATGCTTTGGCTTTATTGCTATCTTAAAATAGCATACATTCCTCTGTCATTTTGATGGACCAATGTCACATAATTCCAATCTGGACACAGATTCTGAACACCCAGGGGTTTTTTTGAGGATTCATGCAGTCCTGTTTTGTTATTCTTCTATTTCCAAAGAAAAGAAAACAAAGCTTACTATGCCAGCCATGTGTTCACAGTATTTGCAACCCAGCCAGCAGAAATGCAGCTGGGAGGAAATACCTGATGCAAAGTACTTGGTTGTGCACTCCAATGGCCTAGAATTAAGTACAAAGAAAGGAAACAAAGCATTGTGCAAAGCCTCAGAAGACGAACCTCATGAAAGTGGTGTGACTGGGAGTAAGAGCTGAGATCTCGCTTTTCTCCAGCTCATACGGTGCAGGCAGCTCAGCCTTTGCTGCACACCTTTCCGCTGCAGGTCCTACGACACCTCTCACTGTTCTGAGTCTGCCTGCACATGAGATTTGTGGGGTGGCTGCTGTACTTGAAACTTTCCCTATCCCTGACACTACTTAGCCAAGGCCCTGGGAGGCATTTCTTCAACTCTGAATAACCCTTTGTACGGCTTATGCCCAAAGTAGCTATGATGCGTGACCTCATCAGGATGTTGCTATGTGCTGACTTCATTCCAAGATTTCCATGATGCCACTTCTGTCCTTACATTGGAGTTTGGATATTCCGCATGTGGAACCAGTGGCCCCAGTGGGTATGAGGAGCCAAGATTTAAATTTCAGATGTTGTATTACCTGACCACATACAGGAATTATGAATCTGCTTTGTACTAAAATATATTTTCAGAAGTTGTAGAAAACCACTGTGTCACAAAAGTAAGGCAGTAGTTCTTTCCTATGCTTTCTGTGCAGAACCAGGCCAAACATTTCTATCACTGAAGTTTTTTATAACATTCAAATGCATTTAGAAAAAAGTGGAATAATATTTTAGGTTCTAATGACACTTTGAAAATAGTAGCACTATAAATACACTATCCCTACTTTTCCACCCTTCATTTTTCATTCACCTACTCACAAGTGAGTGTATGAACTTCTTTTTTCAAGAACAAAGATTGAATGTCTTCCTCAGAAAAGAGATGCACTGACAAGGAGAGATTTAATATATTACCCCTGCATCGAGCAAGAGCAGAGGGAATGTCAGCAGAGACATACCTATTTATTCATAAACGTTTTTCCTCTTTCCTATCTGACTGCTGCTCTCTCTGGAGAACTAGTAACTAATGAAGATCCTCACAAGTTTTCTAATTTTGGTGTAGGAAACATCTAGAGCTTACATCCCTTGGCAATGCTGAGTTCAAGAAGCATTTGGACAATGTTCTCAGGCACATGGTGTGATTTCTTGCGGTGTCCTCTACAGAACCGGGAGTTAGACTCAATGATCCTGATGTGTCCCTTCAAACTCAGCGTATTCTATTGTTCTATGATGACTAGTTTAGGCACAAGTCATCAGTCGCATCCATGGTTGCAGTTTGCTGTTAACCCCAGGGATGACTTCTGGGGTAAGTGTGAGTCTTCGGGGGCAAACAGGCAGATGCAGAGGGAAACAGGTGCAAATTAAAACCAATTTCTTTCATTCTTGTTTGACTTGATCTAGTTGTGATAGGGAAGAAGCAGTTTCGGTCACCAAAGGAAATGCCTGCATGTCTGCCCACCAGCAGCCACCTCTGACCCTCAGCTTCTCATTCCACAAAATGGGGCTGATAGTTCCTTACATTTGTACATGGCTGCAAGGCTTAATCGACGGAGGGTTATAAGGTGCTTTAGGAGCCTTGACTGCAAGTTGCTGCAGACTTGCTAACTACATTATTTCAAAATAAAATAAACACATTTCGAAAGGAAAAGGGGGGAAAAAAAATCACTACTCCTTCCTCCCCTCCAAGTCAGCTTCTCAGGGCTTCTCCAGTAGGAGTTACACTGCACTCCTTACTCAAGGTTTCACAAATAGACATAGCTGGTTGGCCAAGACATTTTTTTACCCTGGTGTTTATAATTCCAATTGGTGTAAAATTTCCTGATGGTTAACACATCCCGTTACAGACACTTTTGAATGAATGACTCATTCCCAAATAATTGACTAGCTTTGTAATTTGGGAAGTAAAAATCACATTTATGAGTCCCTGGGGGAAGGGTCTATAATGTTGTGCATAAAAAGTAGATAAATCATAAAACCTGATTTTTTTTTCTTTTGTAAAAGCTTCCATTAGCCTTTGTGCACACATTAAAGCAATACCCTCTATATATGTGCAGCTGCTTTAAATCACTGGTGCACTTTAAAATCAAGTCTTTTTATATCATGATGTTAAAATTACATGTTGGTTACTGTAATTCTGTCTTGTTTTTTTGTGGAACATCCTTGGATCAGATCTGCTTCTGGGAAGACCTCTCCCTTTGTACTAAGTTTTCTAATCCCTGTAAGCAGAAGCCTAAGTGTTTTGCAGCCAGTGTTAATGGTGTTTACCAGGTAAACAAGGGAGACAAACAGAAAGGACCAATCAGTGATAGGCCAAATAGGACCCCATCCTCACTTAACAAATACATGCGTTTTAGACTGAGGTTTCAAATAAAAGTGCAATGTGATTCTAATGAGATTTGACAAGGGTATTTGATGGCTGCAAGGCAAATCTATTATTATCTACAGAATATCTAGTTACAAATATAACCCCCCCCCAAAGGTGACATTGAAACTACACAATACTTAAATTCCTGAATGAAATGGGCATGTCACTTGCCTTACCTTTACAATCAAAAAGTCCTATATACCTTTCTGCTAGCAAGGACTTTTCCCACATTTTCAGAGTACTGTAAATTAGTTTAATATGCTTGAAAGAACCTGTAATTGTAACTGCTCTTGTTGACACGTCAGCTTGATGCCACACAGAACACGACTGGGACCATATCCTTTGGTTTTGCAGCTACAGTGCATTTCAAGTGCTTGACAGGTCCAGCGCTAAGATGTTCTGAATTAGATTTGAATTACAACCGCTAAATGCCCTTGTCAAAGCTTGTTATGCCTGAAACTAGCCATGTACATTTAACTGACTATTCCTATGGAAGATATACTGCTTAAACAAAGACATACTCCAAAGTTTCATACAGAATTGTCAAAATATAATTGAGTTAAAAAAACAACTAAAGCATAAGAAGAGCAATCTTTACCGCCTTTTCCCGTTTTCCTTCTTTGAAATGAATCCAAAGGACAATTTGGTGGAATCTTAGTATAAAACAAAAAGAGCATATGCAGTTCCTGCAGAGACATTGAAATTTATACAAATACCAGATTCATCCATACATTGATCCTAGTGTCAGGAAAGGCCATAGCAGAACTTTAGTATCTTACCCTATGAAGAACATTTCGTATCACATTGCTGGCATTGGAGAGCATCTGGTATCTCAGGAAGAAAATGGACTAAAGGTAGCATATAGATGAGAATCAAGATCAAGCCTTGTATTCTACAGGACCCCAAATTCATCCTTTGTCAAATAGGGAAGCACAATATATATATCTCCACATGCGTATGGAACAATATACCACAATGCCCATATGCAATATACAGTGCACATATGCAATGTTTATACAATTCAACCATGCATAACAAAAACTTTCTTGTGACTTGCTGATGCCTCCATGGTCACATATCAATTGTACAAGGCCATAATCATATCTTCTTAGGCTAGAAAATAGCAAAATAGCTGATTTTGACAGTCTTTGATTCTCAATCTGTGCCATGGAGATCTCAATAGCTCATTGGGGCTGCACTGTGCAGCTTCTTGTTAAATCCTGGGCTGCTGACACTAGCTGTGTGATTTCTGTGGTGGTCTGCTGAGGCTGATCTGCTGGAAAAGAAAGTGCTGGTTGTAAGCACTTTTATGGACAAAGGAGATGGTCCAAAGCTCAAAGCTGAAAGAACAGAGTGAGGACCTCGTGCAGAGTAGCTAGCTGTCTCAAGCCCTTTTTGAGCACCAGAAACAAGACAGATTTTCTTAGCCTAAACCCACAAAACCTCAGGCAACATGAAAGAGGAGAATTGAGCTATTGCATCTGTTAAATACAGGACAAACACAGATATACTTGTATACGTGAGTTACCATCACTGACTTCCCTTCCAAATTCTTCTGTATGCATGGGAAAAGACTTGTTGCTTCATCACAGATTTCCTAGTTGAATTTGAAAGTAACATAATTCTCATAATTCTAGATGTTTTCTAGAAGTTTTCTACACTATGATGCGCTTCTTTGCATTTGCTGACCTAACTGGAGACATAGCCCATGATGCCCTCACTTACTGCTTCTCCCTTTCTTACAATGAGGACTGTGAACACAGATTTCAGAGGCGCATCCCCCCAGCACATGGCAGAGGCATATGTTCAGAAGGACCCCATGTCCTTCCACCCACAGTAGATGTGGATGTAGACTCAACACAAACCCTTTGTTTCCAAAGTAAGGATAAAGGTTCTTCCTCTGTGTGCCTTGGCTTGTAGATTGTAGCTTCTTTGAGGAAGAGACAATCCATCCCTGGGAATTGCATAAAACACTCAGCGCAAAGGCATGCCATTTCGTCTGGGACCTCTAGAAGGTACTGTAAGACAAATGGAGAATAATCCTGCCTTACAATGGATAAGGGTTAGACAAAGACCAGGGCAGTTGGAGCAGGGCTGTGTTCCCATCTCTGGTGGTGTGGTGGTGCGAAAAGATTGAAAGTGAACAACCAATATTTCTCTCATCTGAAGCTGCCCTAGGCATTGCCTCAAAAGATGAATTCTCCAACAGCAAGAATAACAAAAAGGTTTCTAACCCTATTCCAAGAGCAAAATGTGGCCTGAACTGGTCAAAACCTGCTGACAGCCTTAAGCAGCAAGAGAAACCTGTTTCATGATGGCAGTTGGTTATTTTAAAACTGAGCTGAAAGATTAATGGTGAGATTTTCAAAAAATGTAGGCTCTCAATGACAGGAACTGACAATTTGTTCATGCAATTTCCCATCGCTCTGTGTGCAATAGGGAGAAACGGGTGGGCAAAATGACACATGGCCATTCTGTGCCTATACTTTTTCTGGAAACCTTAGCTCTGAAAAGGCAATAAGCAAATAAGCAGAGCATTTATATGAAAGGTAGAAAGACTTAGGCTGAGAGATACATTGATATTCTTTGTTAATTTTTTTATTCAATTAAAAGGCACATGCTGATTATTTTTAGCAGTGTCCCCTTGATACAATTCAGATGTAAATCACATTTCTGTAGTCAGCTGCTGCTGTTTAAGCAGAAATATTTTGACACTATAATTATAGGGTTGAAACTATGCTTTACATTAGTGTATAAAACACTCATTAAATTAAAATTCTTCCATGAAATCATAAAAATAAACAGTCTGTCTGAACTAGCATCAACAAATTCACAGGATGCTTCTGCGTTTTCTCAGGACTGGCCTTCAAGTGACTGTGTTACAAGGCCCTTATTTAACCGTGAAGTGTTAAAGGTTCACATTCTTTTGAAGGTCTTATTCTGCTTATTTTTAAAATTATTGCTTTAATTGTTTTTACAACTTGTAAGATTTTAAAGCTATTAAGCCTCAAAGTTGTGGGAAAAATTAAAATGGTGATTATTATAACTTTTGTAAGAATGTGAGATGGCAGTGGCACTGCATGTTTTTTCGAGAGTGGATGAAATAAAAAGAGTCCATGGCACCATATGTGGCATGTCATGTTGGTCTATTATGGCTGAGAAGCAGGATACACAGCACCTTGGGTGATGGAAAAAACCCCATAAACTTGGGGTGATAATGTGTTAGGAGATCCTTCTTGCTCCACACCATCTTCTTGCCTTTTGTCCCTCTCCCATCCATCATGAACCTGATAGTCAATGGGTCCAACGGTCTGTGCCTCAAAGCAGACAGAAGTTTTTAGCAGGAGGTACCAGAACCTGAACCAGATCATCCCAGTGAGGTCCATCCATGTTGCGCGAGTAGGAAAGAGAACACTAAAGTGCGCTACGAACTCAGGAATTAATTTCTTAGATCTGTTCCCATTCACTTTGGTCCCCAGGGATAAAAAGTTGCTCCTGGTCAAACTTTCTGGTGTCCCAAATGTAGGTCATGTCCATAAAGAGAGGCAGTCTCCTCTGGCCTGGTGATCTCATTAGAGGAACACATTGATGAACAATGGCATCAGTCCTGGTTCCTCCACCATTTACCATGAGCTTGAGTAAATCTTGCTGGGTGGGACCACGATCAAGCCTCCTGAGCCACTCTCAGAATTCCCTGTGCATGTTAGAAAATCTGCATATGTTGGCACACTAATCCCTATAAGCCTTGATTGGGTTTTGTTTATTTTCTTCATCTGTCCAGTATCACTGATCTTTACAATGCACTGAGTAAATTGTGGCTGTGCTGGGCTTGGGAGTGAATGGCGCAGGATCTTCAAGATGCAGATGATGTAATCCCAGTGGTCTGAAACATTTTTGCTACATCTATATTCCACTGAAATCCACAATTATGGTTGACTTTTCTTTGATTGAAGATATTCCAGAAAGATGGACTGCAATGGTAATTGCACCATTTTATCTTAAGATACGACTCTGAGACTGATCCCTCTGGTCTTATGAAATTACAGTCAACATGTTATTTACTCCATTTGTGCATGAAACGCATATGCTACAGTGGTTGCTGCAATATATATTTAGCCTTAGCTTGTCAGAACCATCAGTTAAAAAATACTCAGACCCTTCAACCTTTTTATTAATCAGGATTATGCACAAGAAAGTCCATTTCAAAGTGTAAGTCTTAGTACACATTGTAATTCAATAGTAAAGATTTTTTTTTTAATGCTGTAGTTGTTTTTTTCCAGCAGCCACACAGATGATTTTTTTTTTGTCCAGCATTACTACTAATATGGTTATCCCTCCTCTGCCAAAGAACGACATATTCTACATCGGATAGGACTAACCTTCTTTTCAGAGCCTAGATACTGTAGTCCAGTGAGTTTAATTAAAGGAAGAAAAATGTTTTATCACTGGAAACCATTAATATTTTATTCTAGCTTCACATTATCATGAAACCTCTGGGGTATGTTCAGTGTGGTTTTAAGAAATCCCGCCAATAACTGAGTGGAAGTTGCATTTTTATTTTTGTTCCAGACCATTCCATGAAATACTTTTAGTTCTCAAATTAGATAACTGACGAATACAATTCTTTAATGTAATGTGTTTATTCAGATGAATTATTTTATGTCTTTGTCTCTACATTTTCAAGTCCTAAACATAATACCATGAGATTTTCTTCATACTTTTAAGCACTGCATATGAAAGTATGAAAGCTCAGAATAGAGAATCACTTCTTGTTTAATACAGGTTCCTTCAGGAGGAGAAAGAAATTTATTTTTTTCTCTTGAAAAAAAATTCAAAATATGTTGCAAAAAATATTTCTAGTAAGCTTTAGAAATATCCAACATTACATTTCTTGAACATGTTATGTGCTACTGCCTCTGTTTGTATTACCATAGGATAGGTGTTAATGAACACTTCTCAGTAGTTATAGTTTACTTTCCATTGATATTCTATAGCGTTGCTCAGCACACGTTTTTCCTGAAGACATCACTATTTGCAAAGTTGCTTTCTACAATAGTCACAGAAAGCAAGCATAGCTGAAGTGAACTCAGGAATTGTTTAAATAAAAATATTTTCCTAGAAATTCTTTGCTGGGACTATCTCTTATTAAAGACATTATATGCATAAAGTTTACTGACAAGTAAGTGATGACACGTTAGTGTAAGGATGAGTGTAAACTCTGAGGGCAGAGTGACTTAAAACAGTACCTAGTGATGGCAACTTAAACAGACATTAGTAAACACTTGCCATAACTTATGCCCAAATAAATTAGACTACTTTGCAGTATATGTGTTTATACAAATAGTCATTTTGGTGAATTTGAGGCACTTCGGATATTAACCTTACATTTCAGAGCTGCGTGACTGCTCATCAGAGAATTTAACTGCCTTGTCCTACCTCTTCTGGCACAGCTTTTGGAATATTTTGAGTAATGTAAGTGGAGGCCACAAACACAATTCCATTGTCCTCATTTTCCAACAGCTATTCTGCCTTCCCATTTCCCCTCTGTAACTGGTTTAGCTCTAAGGATAGTCAGGAAGTACATTTCAGTTTCATCTACCTCCTATGGCTTCCTGTCCCTCAGAAACAACTCTATTCCTCCTACCCTATTGTAGGTTGGTCCATTTTTGGCCTCTTACTTAACCAATGTTGATGGAGACGTCTGAATTCATCAGTGTCAAGATCAACAGCTGACACAACCATGATTACAGACCTCATCTTCTTGCCTATACCTACCTCACCTATGAAAGTTCAGGACTTTGTGACTTCCTCAGCTTTCCTATGGCCAGGAGACACTGGCACAGTTCAAACCACCGGGAAATATTAGTGCCTCCCCTACGTTCTACACATCCTTCCACATTTCCTTATATTCTCCAGGAATAAGTTTGCTCCCCTCTCCCTTCTCAGATACAAGAGTGGGAAGAGTAAAACAGGGACTAAATTTCTGTTCTTATTAACATCCTGACTGATGACTCCTGCTGTGGAGTAGCTCAGAGATCTGGGTCACCACCTTCAGCTGTCTCTGCTGGCAGCCAGCTCAAGGAAGATACAGCTAAAGTAGGCAGAATGAGAAGCTATGATCAATGAACTGCTCACTCTCTCAGAAAAAGAAGATTTTTGTAGGGAATCGAGTTTTACTTTTTTAAAGTTGGGGAATTTGCAGCCTAAGTCCTCCAGTGGTACATCCTTCATCCTGGCCAGAAGCCCTTGGTAGAAGGCAGAAGTGGAGGTAACGGAAAGACAATTTTTAGAAAACATGAATGTATCTCACACACACATCCCCCACCGTGGTGACAAAGACTGTTTGTTAACAGAGGACCAGACCACTGACAGTCACTTTTACAAGTAGTACCTGACTTCAATTTAATGCTTACATTTTTCCTGAAAACTGGAGAGATGCCTCAGGCTCCTCTTCTTCAGAGACACGAGAAATACCTGGGAGGCAACGAGAAAGACTAGCCCCCTTTTTGTGCCCAGAACTTCTCCTGTACTTGCTCCAGGGTGGCTTGAAAGCCAATTTCCACACAAAACGTCTGCCTGTGCAAAGTGGAGAGAAAAGCTTGAATTGGAGATGCAGTGTTTTACTGCTTCTTCTATCTCTTGATAACCAGCTGTGAGGCAGAAATAAACAACTCAAATGTTGGCTGACACACTCTTAAGTACCACTGTGTACCCAAGGGGTTTGAAAGGTGGTGGGCTCAGCACCTGTAGATGGTTGCAGAGGAGGTGATAGACAGTCACGCAGGAGTGTGAGTCATGAAGCCTTCTGGGCAGCACCCACAAAAGGGCATCTGGCTGCCCTTCTGCTAGCAGACATTTAGCATTTGGGTATTAATGGCCATTTTCATTTCAGCTGACTGTCCACTGTTGAGGTTAGAGCATTCACACTCAGACTGACAAAAATTTAGGCAGAAACATTATTTGCCCTTCCTGGCAGCTAGAACCTCTTCTCTCCACTACCCCCACATCACTCACTCACTCACATTTCCCCAGGCACACTTGCACTCTCTGATCTCTTTATTGGTTCCAGGAAGAGAACATTATTTGTTCTTTGTACAGATTTCTCTGCCTTCTCTCACCTTTCTCTTTCTTCCCATCCCTAGCTCATGAATGTTAGTAGTATTAAATAAGCAGCTCATTAAGTGGTTTTGAAGCTTCCTCTGGCAAAACTGTAAGATCTGCACTGGCAAAAAAAAATAATTTAAAAAAGAATTTGTATTTTCTTGTATTTTCTTTTCTGTCCCATATTCCCAATCTGTTTCCTTTAAATCCAATAAAATTTATATCATAGGGCTTAAGGGCAGAGGGCTTCATACAATTGAAACTGATTCAGTAAATGCAAAACATAAAAATAAAGTATCGGTATTTGGTATTCCTATATTTCAATATTGCTTTGATATTCTTCTATGAAACTTAAACTGGGTTGGGGTTTTATGCATTCTTTCCCCCCCTCTTTTGTTCCCCCACATTTTCCCTTTGAATTTCATCTCTTTAATCACTGGACCATGGATCAGAAATACTTGCAACTTGTTTGTGGACGGCCAAAGTCTAAAGCAACAGCTTGTTTAGAGAGTTATTTCACCATCTGTTCTTGCTTTTTCCATTAGATGGCTGGTTTTACATAGAGATTCATTTTATCATGCTCTCATTCTCTCTGTAGTGCATCATCTTGTTTCATTTACATACTCACACAATTGCTCACTTATCTTTATGCTGTGCACAGTACCTATTTGTACAGTGATACACTGAGAGTGCACATACCTCAACAAGCAATATTCTTCACTGGCTTTCCCCGATACCACATGTAACTCATTGGAGCCAGAGCAGGGATTTCCTAAAATTGCATAATAGATCCAAAGTTCTGGTGGCTGAAAGGGGCTGTTATGAACATCTAGTCTGACTTTTGATATAACAAAGGCCATAAAACAGCAAAGGCCAAGAAGCAGTTCCTGAACCGAACCAAAACCTTTTGGTTGAGCTGGAAAATGTTAACAGAGTTTGGGCAATCCACAATGGCCTTTAAGAAGTTGTTCCAGCAGTGAGAGGTAGCTGGCTTCTTTTTGTAAAGAAAACATCACTGCCTTGTAAAGTCTCCCTTTGAGCTACTGATTTGTATTCCCTTTGTACTGATAAAATTGAGACCTATCTGACATCCAAAATCATCTTCCCAATAAGGA
This sequence comes from Serilophus lunatus, assembly GCA_013399895.1. NCBI lineage: Eukaryota > Metazoa > Chordata > Aves > Passeriformes > Eurylaimidae > Serilophus > Serilophus lunatus. The sequence goes on from VXBA01001197.1 coordinate 167,446, forward strand.
ATTTTGGGCGTGCAGGTGGCCCTCAAAGCAAAGGGCATGCACTCAGGCTATCCCTCTGAGGAGCAGTGAGCTGTTGGAGTTGTTCCTCTTTCATCCGCAGCCATTCCCCAATTTCTGACGGACGAAAGTAAATAGGTCACACTTCTTTCAACTTTTGCTATAAAGCAGGTTTTAAAGACCTTAGCAGTTCATACATTTGTGAACATTTCTAGTAATAGCCCTCTAACAGACAGTCCTCTAACAGATTGTCCTCTTACAGGAAGAAATGTTGTAAAGTACTCTCTATGCTGGGCTGAGGAAGCTTTGTCAGCATCCAGGTGAATCATTTGATATGTGCATAAATCACAGGACCGCATGAACTCTGCTGTCTGAAAGCCAGGACCGATGATCGTGTGCATAGGTTACATACTTCTTCTGATTACTTCAAATCCTTCACCTATCTAGGAAGATGCAGAGTAGACTCCACACAGCACATAAAGTTGATCCCACCTCAGCAGAGAGAATTAGAATAGCTAACTTTTTTTTTCCAGCCCTGTTTCCCATGAGGTTAAAATATATTTAATTCATAAGACTGTGTAATTAATGTTTATTTTCCTACCATCATCTGCATTCAGTGATTCAGGCATCTCCCTAAGTCTTCCTCAAGCAATTTTAAAGATCCACTTTTAATACACATGTATGTGTATTTGAAAAATCTTTTCTTTCCTCTAAAACCTGGGATTCTATACCAATATGAAAATTTCTTCACATCTACTCCTTTCAGCATTTAATGTGATATAGCAACACCATTTCCATATGTAAAACTACCATAAACTGGAAGGCTGACAACTCAAACCCTGAAAACTGAGGTGTTGGAGCCTTGCACTGCTGGGAGGATGAACGAAGCTGGAGCATGGAAGGGTCAGCTAGGACTTGTCCTGGCTGTGGACTAATCAAGAGATTAGACATTAAAATCTGAATAGTCTGAGCTTTAGAAAACTAATTTTGATACAATAGTTTATTTATTACTTAGTAAAATTTTCCACCCATTAGTTGACATTTGTCAATGAGCTTTTTTCAGAACATCTTCAGCTTCTCCAGAAAGTCTTTGTAAAGGGAAGTTTGGTACTGTTGAATGCTACAAGAGAAAAAAATATCATGGAAATTTATCACTTTTTTTTTTTCTCTGTTTTCTGACTAATTCTCATTTCAGGATAATCCCTTTATGTTCCTGGCCTATTTTATGTTATGAACTATTCTTGAAGTCACCAAGTACAGCACCTGGACTATGATTTCCTCTTTTATGAAGGTGAAAGGATGTGTGTCACCTTTCTTGTCTTACTTGGTGACTGATGGAATTTCTCAGGATGTTATCTGATACACAGTTAATCTCAGAAAATCATTTTTTCATATATATACAGACATTTTACAATGGGGGTCTAAAAGGGACAGACTGCCATTTTAAGTCATATCATGCCTGTTTCCTAGTGCAAATTGCTTAACACATCCACCTATTTTAAGACAGCAAGAAATCAGTTTGACAAGCATTCATTATTCTGAAATCACATATCAAAGACAGTAAAATTTGCAAGAGTACCACAGCTATTAAGAGTGAAGAACTTATATGAGGTATAACCTTACAGTGTAGTGGGTAACAGAAGCATTAATAGGAAAAACCTAACTGGAAACAGTTGACAAAATAAATTAAAGCACAACTCTCTCCTGAGAAGTGTCTAAAAATGGCATCCTAGGGTCCCATGTTTATTATGTGTTACCAACTCCAGATCAGATTTGCTCAGTGTACAAATAAGGGGTGAAATCCTAGCTGGGCTAAATTCAACTGGAGCTTTGCAGATTACTTCAATGGGGCCAGGATTTAATTTTAAGAAACCTTTTTTTTCCCTTTTTGAGCAGTCTGTGGAGATTTGACTTGGAAGATCACAAGGCTGGTTGAAACGTGAAACAAAAATCCTGAAGAATTTCAAAATTGTTTCCATTTTGTAGGGTTGAAAATAGGCCAGTTTTTCACTTCTGTGTTTTATAGCTGAAGATTTTGCATATGATGTTTTTAATCAACCTTCTTATCAAGGATATCACTGGCATATTTTCTGCCAAAAAACACTGAATGTGGAAAAATGAAAGATCTAAATTATCATGCCGGCATTGATCTTGATATGCTTTTCAATAAACATATCAACAGGAAGAAGCCAAACCATGATGTCAAAAAATCCACTTTTCTCTAATGATCTTTGTCTTGAGAAAAAATCATGTTTTCAAAGAGAGGAGGAGAGAACAACTTTACCAAAACAGAGACGCTCATTCCCCAGTGCTTTGTGTATGTGAACTGATTTTATGAATGCCTGGGGTAACTTATCCTGCGGCCCATGAAGGCTGGTGGCTGCTTGCTCTGGGTGTTTTAACACATTGGAGAAGTCTGTGGAGAAGGATAACCCACTGTGCTTCCACCCTCTCTGGCACTGCTGGGACTGGGGAACAGGATGGGGAAGGAAGTAAGTTTGTTTTGCCATTTCCCATGCTGTACTCTTTCTGCAGTTAAAAAGAGACCCCAGACTCCAGAGCTGTCAATCTGGCACTTTTCACTAGCACTGGAAAAAAAAATTCAAAGTCTATAAAAAAGAACTAGATCCCAAACCTGGTGTATGTGAACAGACAACAGCAAGAGCCGTAGCTGGCTGGAGAGAGTCAGTGCTGTGCGGATATTACATTTTATTCTTGATAGCACAGGACCTCGCTGTGCTTCTGTCATGTTTAAGCTGTCTGTTTCCATCAGGCAAAGGTCTCACAAGCACAAAACACATGGGCAGACTTTCAGCCCTGTTTCAAATTTCTGCAACACAATAAATCTGTTTGTTTTTATTTCTTCTTTCTGTAAACATTTCTTCATCTAACATAGTAACTGCTGTTTATACAGTGCAGTAAAAGCACAGGTCAGAGCACAATAAGATTATAGTCTTACTTCAATATGTCCAATCCATAATAAAATAAAACCTTACAAAATATCCAGAGGAACAGTTTGGGGTTCTCTTCATATTAATGCATGTCGTATGGGAGGGTTGTATTGGGACATAATATTTTCCACAGCTGTCAGGACTTATTTAAAAGGCAATATCCTTTTTCGGGGATTTTATTTAGGTTCTGTTTATACCATGTGTAGGATTGTTAATCCCATGATGTATGACTCAGTGGTGTATGATTACTTGAAGGTAATACCTACAAAATGAGCTAAATATTTTGGGATAGATCCTTGGGATCAAACACACTGGGCTCACAACAGAGAGGGGTGTGTGATAAGGAGGGAACAGAAAGGTAACAGCCAACTGCTTTTGTGTCATGTGCTTGGCCCAAAGGCAAACAACATTGGCCCTGCTCCAGGGCATTCCCCATTCTCTGTGGCCCCCTTCTGCAGGGAGGTATGGGATGGAGACTCGAGTGCTTCGAAGGTCTTGAATCCTTTTTCAGAAATCTCTGGGAAGGAAGGGGCATTTATTCCCCTTCCCTGGATCTGTTCCATTCACTGGAGCATGCCTGAAGAAGCAGAAATTCTAAAAGACCAGCCATGTCAGCTTTCATGGGTAGCTGAACCATGAAGCCTGACACAGCATTCTGAGGGCTATTTGACAAGAAATATGAAACATAGAATATGTCTTCAGTTGTAAACGACAAAAAACATGGATTCATTTCATGGATGATGTGAATGTATTGAGCTGTGTTTTCTATCAGCTGTTAGTCCTTTGACATGGAAAACAGGGACACACCTCAATTCACTGAGCTAATCTCGTCCCAAGTGTAACTTCATTGGCCTTACATCAGGAATATGTTTGGCCCAGTGACTCCACAGGTGCTTACTTTTGCCACTTAGTCAAGTTCTTTCCAAGTGAATGGAAATGAAAGGACACATTAAAAGGCTGTAAAGTAGTCATACTATTAGGGTGTTAATTTTCTCTTAGATATTCGGTATGTTCAGTAACCAGCTTATCTGGTTAGACAATTTGCAGAGACAACAACTTCTGCGCTGCCAAGCTCTGGGTGCTCCTGGAAACAGAGGCAAAATGAAGAAATAAGAGGCTTGTTAAGGTGCCAACAGGTCAGAGTCTTTTAAGTATTTAAGTACCTGGAGAAGGAGACAGACTCCTAGGAGGATCGTTTTAAAATGCCCGTATGCCTGACTACTCCAAGTCATGTGAGGGTGATTGAAAAGGGAAGGAAGAAGTCAAACATCTGGGTAAGATGCAAGGCCAGGAATATTTAACAGCTGACATCCAGCTAAGTATTTTTTTTCTATTTTGATGCATAACATAGTCAGTTTTTGAAGGGTACAAAGCAGGACAAGCCTTTGTTGACGGACAGTTCCTGAAAAGGACTTGTTAGTTGCTGGGTGCATCTCAGGAGGCATCAATGTGAAATCTTGAAGTCTTTAAGACCTTGCCTCATCCCAGCCCTGCAGTTACCTTGAATGATGTTTCTGAACCCTGGGCACACCTCTATGCTTCTACAGTTCACAACTGCATGAAATTACTAGGAACAACATGCATTGCTGTACAATGTTCAAGGTCTCCTATGAACAAGCTCATGGGAGAGTTGTCCCACCAATGCCAGGCTGCCCACGAGGCTAGGAGGAGGCTTTAGCCCCAGCCAAAGGCAGGCAAAGAACAAAGAAACAGCAGTAAAGTAGGGGGAGAAGAGGTGGCCCTCATGGCAGAAACATCCTGCTGTACATGAGGCTTAGGCAACCACCTGGCAACCAGACCTGTGTAGGAGTTGAGGCTACAGTCCGCTGCACTGTTGCTCATGGGAACTGGTGGGCTCAGTACGCACCAACATAGGGATGTGAAAGGCTGTGAAAAGGGTCATGAACATTGTGAAAAACTGGGACAGCGTGGGACCACAATACTGTATTTCCTCACCACGAAGAAGTTGGGAAGAATATGACCTTGTTTCAGAGAAAATGGATAGTATTGAGGTATTTTCATCACTTAAAACCAGATTCAGAAGCATTTACATATCTCTAGATAGAGATATCAAACCAGTATAGAGCGGGAGGTTGGAAGACATTCTGCGTAGCACAGTTGGGGTAGGTTGTATTTGTACACTCCCCAGACAAAAACTAATGTTTAAATTTTGCTCTTATTATGGAATCGTATATTAGGTTCGGGTTGGGAGGGACCTTTGGGATCATCTAGTCTCAACCCCCTTGTCACGGGCAGGGACACCTTCCATTAGATCAGTTTGCTCTAAGCAACCTGGCCTTGAATGCTTCCAGGGATGGGGCATCTATAACTTTTCTGGGAAACTTGTTGCAGTGCCTCAGCACCTTCATAGTAAAGAATTTTTTCCTAATATCTTAATTAAATTTATCCTCTTTTAGTTTTCTACATCAATTAAATCTGTTAAAGCTTAAGGAAGCCACATGTGTAGCCTTGGCACCATAGCTGAGGGCAGGAATATTGTGGAGGTTGTGGAGAGCTGTGGGAAGAAGTGGTGAGATGACTAGGACAGAAGGCAGGGTCGTGAAAGTACTCACTAAACTGAAATTCAGTGATACAGTCAGTCATTTCACTGCTACATCACTGCATACCCTTACAGACAGTGTTCCACCAGCAATGCAAACAGCAATCTTGGTTACAGTTGAGCATTGACTGTTTTGATGGAAAACAGCTCTTAATGGGATAAATCGGATAACTGCAATTTTCCTCACAACTGTCAGTATGAGATTTATTCTGCAGGGAAATGGCTCTTAAGGAGAGTAGCAGAGTTTTTCTCACACAGGATGCTGAGCACCACAGGATGCTACATGGGATGTTACTGAAGCATCTGTAGATGAGAATCCAGTCCACATTGTGCTGGCCATTGGCAATCCAAGGGGCACCTGCTGGCTGCTGACACAACCTCTTCTCCCCTCTTATTCTCAGATGCTAACACTGCATTAAAAAAAAAAATAAAAGGTGACATGGGGGGCAAAATTGCTTTCAACATGTCAAAGTGTTTGATGGAAAATCACAGGGAGGTAATGTGATTCCAGAAAGACGGCAACAGGCAGTAGGATGCATCCTTCTTGTGTAGGAACAGTAATGAAGCCTCACAAAACCAAGACAGTGACTTAAAAATAATTTGAGTGTTTGATTTACTTAAAAGTGCAGGGCAACTGCTGCCTGCTCTCCTGCTCTTCAATCCTGAGTAGTGAGCTTGCTTCTAGTTCTTAAGTCTCTGTCTCCACAACGCCTAAAATTTGCATTTCTTCATTCAGAGGTTAAGGAATATTTGTTTAGGCTTCCTTCCTTTTGTTTTTTTTTTTCCCCTCTACCAATAGAGTCGGGCATTATGCAGTATACTGGATTTCATGATATGGAGTCATTTTTGGCATAGTGTCTCCATTCATGTACAGCCACAGTTAGAAAAAGATTGAGAAATCTTATGTACACCTCATAATCTGACAGACCCATCCCATTTATCATTTCTCTGGGCCAAATCCTGAAAGTATTTATTAGCTATGGATAAAGTACTTCTTTATTTTTCAGTGCAGACAAAAGACCTTGTCTCAGAACAGGACCTTCTGTTGGATGCTCTACAAGCCTTCCCGTTGGTTTAGGGAAAAGAACATTTACACAGTGTTCTTGTATTGGGTTTTCTGTGGCCAGGTTTTGGTAGCAGCTGGAGGGGTGAGGGAGAGTCTTCTTTGAGAAGTTGCTGTCCCATGTCCAGCAGAGCCAATGCCAGCCAACTTCAGAATGGACCTGCCACTGCCCAAGGCCAGGCCAATCAGAAGGGACAGTAATTCCTGTGTGATAACACGTTTAAGAAGGAAGGAAGGAAAAAATGTTAAGATTAGAAGAGGATGGTCACCAGAAAAGAGCAGAATGAGAACTTGTGAACAACAATGCAGACACCAAGGTCAGTGCAGAAGGAGGGGGAGGAGATGCTCCTGGCGCCGGAGCTGAGATCCAGCTGCAGCCCATGGGGAAGACCATGGTGAAGCAGCTGTGCCCCTGCAGCCCATGGAGGACCACAGGAGTGCAGAGATCCACCTGTAGCCCGTGGAGGAGCCCACACAGGAGCAGGTGGATGCTGGGGGAAGGCTGATGACCCCGTGGGAGTCCCATATTGGAGCAGGGTCCTGGCAAGGACCTGTAGCCCATAGGTCTCTTATGGTCCTTGTGTCAACTCATGAAGCCCTTCGTTACAGTCTCTATCCTTTGTCCATCTGCAGAGGGGGGTGACAGATTTGCTTTAGTGGGTCCCTGACACTCAGCCAGAGTCAAACCACTACAGTTCTCCAGGCAAACATTGGCTTGGCTCTGCCCGTGCCCAGAGGAGGCTAAAAGCAATGGGGTTGTGTCAGCACACTGTGGTATCTGTGCTAAACTACACTTCAAATTATTAATTGAGCTGCACTAACTGTAATTTCTGGTCAAGACAGTCCATAGCAAGGCATGCTTGTGTTTGTTTAGAGAGAGGTGAAACCACTTCAGAAAATGGGCAGAGCAGGTTCAGATGTAGACAAGCTCTACAAGTGGTTTGCGGGAGCTATTAGTTTAGGTAGGTGAAGGATACTATATTTTGTGCTGCAATTTAATATTTTTTTCATGAAACCATAAAGCTGTCTGGTGAAATCCATAGAAAACAATGGAAGTTTTGTCTAACCTTTCTGTAGGTACTGTTTGATGATGAAGACAAGGTCAAAATAGTATGTGGGGTTGCTAACTCCTGTGGTTAGCTCTTTGGAGTTCCACCACCATGCAAAACACATGGTTTCTCACACAAAACTAAACACTTCCCCTTGCCACATATTCCCCTTCCCACTTTTCTCTGGAGCTGGTGGACCTCTGAAAAGGAACTTGCAAGGAAAGCTGGCATTTGGAGGCTGTGACCATTTTTAGGCCCAGTCATAAGATACTGTTTCCAGTTTTCTGCGTTGTGTAGCATAGAAAGCAAATTAAACTCCCATGTTTTTGCTTTTGAGGTAAAACAGGTTCCATGGTGTGCCTGGCATCCAAGGGCAGGGTCTTTCCTCTAATTCTCATTATTTGTGACAAGCTCTGGTTGCATGTAAATAACTCTTACACATCATAATGCTATTATCCAGTAGTGTCTTTTTCTTGCCTTTCAATATCATTGTCAAGTTCATTTACATGGCTTCTTGCTCTTCAGTTAACACCCTTCCGGACATACTATTTTCTTTCTCTGTAATTATCTAGCCATTGTAAAGCTGAATTGGCGGACGCTAGATTGTAATTCTAGCACTTTTAGCCTAATTGGTGATAACCACATCAAGAGAAGGTGGTCCGTGACAAATGAGCACTTTTTCCCCTGAAAAATAATAGATAACTGCTGCTGCCTTCACTTTTTTGACAGCTCAACATTTTTATATCTTTTTGAATATGTATTTATACAAGGAGAAAGCTATTACCAATGCACCACACAAGCATGTCATGTCCATAAATCTGTATTTATTTATTTTATAGGAGAGCTTTACAACTCAAGACAGTGTGGACAACTTTGTTCATTAATTTCAGTACACAAATCCAGCAAGACCCGTAGCCTGTCCACCTGGTGAAGCAGGACCAAGAACTGCTAGATAGCCTGTGGGCCACTATAAGAGTAATGAAAAAGCTTAATGGGCAAATCAGAGATATAACAGATTTCTGGAGAAACATATGATAGCACCAATGTAAAAAATTTGAGGCTGCTGTCCCTGGGATAAAAAGGACTTTTTTTTACATTTTCATCTCATTCATGACATATGGGCCTTGGAAGTCATATAACTCTTGTGAGATATTAAATATGCAGTGCAATATATAATTGGTGACAAATATACAGTGCTGAATCGAGGGTGACAGGGGCCATGTCCCTCGCTAGATCTGTCCAGGCACCACGTGTGGTGTCCCAGGGGAGAGGCTATCGCCATGCTGCCTGCCCACACCACACTGCCCCACTGGGCATTTGGCCTTCCTTTTCTGTGTCTTTCTTATTAATTCCTTTAGCCAAAGAGAACAGGTTTCATGAGAAGAAGCTTTTTTTGTAGTCTCTTTGTGGGGGTTGATGTGAGCACAGCACTCAGTGCTGGGAGATGCCAGTGCAAACATTCACCCTGACCTACTCTCCATCCAAGACACCACAGATCCCCTTGGGCTGTCAGAAGACAGTGAAGATTCTCCAGAAACTTCTTATGACACCACAAGGGCCACTGGGATACAAAGGACATTCTGCCCCTCAGTAGTCTCCTTTTTCACCTCAGGATGGCTTCAAAACCCCTTTGGTCTGTGGGAACCCAAAGCACTCCCAATGAACCACTCTTTTGTTTCACTTATGTTGGTATCTAGGGCAGCACAAGAATAAAGGACTCAAATCTTTCATAAGCTGTTGATCTAAGTGTTTCAACCTACACATCCACACCTCTCTTAAATATTTTGCTTATTCCACCTCCAAATTTCTGCATAATCCATCCATCCAATACACCCTATACCAAATATTTTGCCTTGTCATCTCCTTGTAAATAGAGAGTGTCTAGTACATAGCCAGTTCATTGGACACAGTTAGGGAAATACTTTAGTTTTCCCAGTGGAGTAATTAAAGAAATCATCCCAACGGTCAACTCTGGCCACACACCTAATCAGCCTGGCTGGAAGCAGGAGTTTTGTGATACACATTGCACTGGAAGGGGAAGGACACACAGGACATGTAGTCATACATGAAGAATTCATGGGTTTGGCACCTGTGTTCTCAAGGATCCAATGGCAGGACTCAGTCTGAGAAAAGTGGCCCTAAATACTGAAAAGCTCTCAAAAGGCCTGTGATGGCATCTCCTGATAACTTCTTCAAGGAAGGCAAATCCATGAGTTCAGCTGCGATTGTGTATATTGTGTCCCCAGTTGATAAAATTGCTATCATACGCTCCAGCTGTATTCATTAGCAAGGCATCTTGCCCACTCAAATAAGAAGAAAGTTAGCTATGAAGCTACATTTTGGCAAGTATTTTTATAGTACTGTTCAAAAAGTACTATCCCCCATTATATTCCACCACATACCTGTTACAAAGTCTGAGCAAAAAGGATCTGACAACCCAAAGACTGGAAGTTCCTCTTTTCCTCATTTTCTTGAAGTTTGCCCTACTTAGATGTGTGCTGCAAGTCAAAAAAAACAAATTCTCCAAAACAAAATAGTCTGCTGTGACAATACTCTAACTCAATAATAAGTCTGGAATTTAATTAGAATCTCTTATTTCAGTCCTTCCATGTACAAACTAGAAATCCTTGAACTTTTCATGAACTAAAAGTCTTTTTTGAGGAGCCTGGCAGTTTGGTGGGGCAAAGAACAGAGATCAGTAAACTTGAGAAGTATATCGGCATCATGGTTCTTGCTGCTTCTTCAATTCTTTAAGGGGAGACAAGAAAATGGACTTGACAAACACTGACAGACAACATTCATTTTTGTTGTGTCTCCTGGTGGCAATGCAGGAATTATTTCTTGCCATTTTTTTTTTAAAAATTTAGTCCTAGGATTGTAATGGGCTTTCTTACTTTTCTTCTTCATCCCCATAGGGAAGAGTATTTGTTTTCTTATCCATTTGTCCCACAAAAGGAACTCTTCATAGAAGAAAGAGGAAACTACAAAAAAACTGTTTATCTTAATGTGTTTCGAGCATGGTTCCACAGTTATAAATGAGATTTAGCTGTGCTTCTCTTATACGTTTTAGTTAAGTCGAAGTGCAAAATCCCACCACACCTAATAGAAACTTTTGGCTTGGAAGTGTGACTGGAGTCATCAAGGGAAAAAATTAATTCAGTGGAATGAGGTAGTCAATGCACTAAATAAATGTCCAACAGCTTCATCAGAAGTTTGACAAATGTAATTGTGAGCCTCCGACTGAAAGGACATGAGATGTTCTTTCCTTTGTGCTCAGTCCCATGTACTAGTGTGTGTACCACTGCGCTCACAGCAGGACTTTAAGGAGTGAGGTCAATTGGATGAGAGAACTGATCTAAGTAAAATGACAGGAGAATCCAATACAACCAATATGTCTTCGGAATAATGATGAAGGGATAGCTGGCTGTAACAGTACACCAGGTATATGGAAAATAACATTCAAAACATCTAATCTATGATTATTTAATTCTGTATATCAGAAGAACGTCCTGTTAGCATAGAATAAACTCACTCCAAGTTTCTCCTTGTTCAGCTCACCAGAAAATTTGCATGTTTAAATTCTCAAACTCAGACACAAACATGTTTCTTCAAAGATTGAAGTCTGCTTGGAATTCTTAAAATGTGTTTTTGTGTTATGAGTTTTGATGTTTATTTTAACTTCCTGGAGAACCAGAAGAAAAATGTTCATTTATAAAATGATTTGCTGCATTTCAGCAGGAGAAAGCTGCTTCCACAGGAGTGTCTGTCTGCTGCTGTTAGGAGGAAAAAGGCAGCAGGTCTCAAAACGCTGGGAGTTTTGTCCGTTTATACCAGAGGTCTCAATTAGGTCAGTCTACCTTGTTGCCAAAATAGGCTGCAATAAGATTTCCAAGCTGACATTACTAAAACACCATAACAGAAAGAAAAACTGTCTCACTTGTGAACTGAAATGAGGCTTTTGATAACTGCAGAATTGGAATATATCCTATTAATCAGTGACATTCAGATGGGCCATGGCACAAAACACATCTGCATCACTGACTAGACATCTGCCAGAGAAAGGCAAGTAAACCTCAGGAGAAGACATGGTTTACTCAGTGGGGCTCATAATGCTCCCCATGGAAGCTGCTCCATTACAAACAGCTCTGTTTCCTCTATTGAAGGTATAGTGGAAAATCTCATTTTTATTTAGCTGATCAGACAACCACTTCTTTGCAAACTGGAGTTGGTATAAAACATGCAGAATGAGGTCTTTAAGAAGTTATACATTTTCTTGGACAGTTTTTAAATTTAGACCTCTGAGTCTTGTTACTGTCCAGTCAGAGCTTGCTAGCACTTTGGGAGTGCCAGTTTCCTTAGTGTTTGAAGTGACAGCTACATGAACTGTGACATTTTAAAAGCATGATGTTGCTAGGCATGTCTCAAAAGTTGTATGTGTTTGTTAAGCCCATAAATCTGCATGTTCACTTGTTGCATTACAGTTTTAAATTCAGATTCCAACTTTTGCTTCTTTTTGCCAAAAAAAATGTATATGCCAGTGTTTAATATTTCACTGCAAATTTATTATAACTGGAAGAACTCATGTAGTGTAACACTTTCAGACTGAGGGGTTGTCTATACTGCAACCTGGAGGTGTGAATGCAACTTGAGCAGACAGCAGAGGTAGCTTTCATCTTGTTTCCTGGGTACTGATAACAATGCAGTCATGGCAGCAGAAGGCTTAACCCACGGAGAGCTGTGTGCCTCCCCATCGTGTCCAAGAACTCTGAGGCTGTTTCAGGCTAGTTTGGAGATCTTTCATGAGCTGCAATTCTCTTGGGTTTCTACACATGGATAGACAAATGGAAAAGAAGACTATACTAGAGAAATATACTTTTTAAGGTATATTAAAAGATAATTTTTATAACAGCAAATGGCTATTATGGCTGTCAGATGAACGAGCCTGCAGTTTCAAAAAACGATCAGAAATCAAGAGTTCTTACTTTTTCTTAGATCAATGGTCTTCAAGGATAAAGATGAGTTCCTCTTTCAGATTAATAAATAGCTGAAATAAAAGATATTAAAAAATCTTTGTGAATGTGAATAGAGGATAGGCCTCCCAAGCACTGTGAGAACCGAAACAAATGCAAACTTCTGGCCAAAAAGTTCCCAAGTCACAGATTTTTCTAATATGGAAAATATGTGCAGAAGATATCACAGTATAACACCTAGTTCTTTCCCTAAGCCTGCAAACTCCACTGTCAGAGAGACAGGACTGTGGGCAAGATGCATCTCTGGTCTGATTTAATACAGCCATAGTTTAATTCTTGTGAAAAATTCTACAAGAACCATTTTTAATATCCCCAGTAGAGAAAATATCCACAAGGAGTTGTCTCAAGGATTGTTCCTGGAGTTGTGCTCCATAAGCAGGCTCAAAAAGTACATGGGAAATAGAACTGGCTCTCATTGTGGTTTGTCCTCTGAAAGTATCAGCTCTGGGTTTCACAGACATCTAAAGAGCAAATGATTTTGGGATCAGGAGTACACAACCACAGTGCTCATTGCCCCAGTGCGTAAAGGCATAGTGTCTCTGCAGTGGGAATCCTTGATGCTGTTTTGGCTACTCAATCTCTAGAAGTATACATCAGAATTCAAAAGGAAAAGGCAAAAAGAATATTGGAGAAAAGTCCATGGAGGACAGTTACAGATGTTTTGAACTTTCATACATGGAAGCAGTCAGTGGAAAAAGTACTTTGACTGAAAAGAAATTACTGAAGTGTACTGGAGCAGCAAAGATGAGGAAATACAGTAGAAGTATGTAAAATCACAAACGCTACAGAGAAAGTAGATAGCAAAAACTTAGATCTCTTGGAAGATCAAGGAGAAAATGAAGTCATACCTACTGCTTTGGGGATACGATATAAAATGACAAATATTTGCAAGCCTTGCCCCTCAATCTACCCTACTGAGGCTGCATCTGTCCAGTTCTGGGCTCCTAAGTACAGGAGGGACATAGAAGTCCTCGAGCAGATCTAGCAGAGGGCAATAAAAATTATTAAGGGATTGGAGCATCTCTCCTGTGAGGAAAGGCTGATAGAGTTAGTCCTGTTTAGCCTTAATCAGAGTTGATTGAAAGAAGATGTCATCAGTGTATTTAATGATCTGAAAGGGGGGTGTCAGTAGGATTGAGCCAGGCTCTGCTCAGTGGTCCTCAACAATAGGACAAGAGGCAATAGGCAGAAATGGATGCACAGGAAGTTCCACTTTAATATGAGGAAGAACTTGTTTACTGTGCAGTGACCATGCACTAGGACAGACTTCTCAGAGAAGTCATGGAGGTTCCCTCTCTGGAGATATTCAAGAAATAGCTGGATACAATCTTGTGCAATGTGCTCTAGGATGGCCCGGCTTGTGTCTCTTATTGGACCACCCTGTGTAGAGGTGCTTCAGCTTTTTTTGTTTTGGAAGAGGGGAGTAAGGGAGCACCAGAGGCTCTGAAATGTCTCAGGATATGCTGAGTGATAAGCTGGGATGAGGCACAAGAAATGCCCCGGGGGACATAATAATTTAAGGGAATGACTGGTCACTCTTGTCCATCCTATGGGACTGGGCCAAGTAAGCTTGAAAAAACCAAAAGGAGGCCCCTCCTCACCCAGAGTGTGATTACAACATGAGATGCCATTGCCACAGCATGTAGTGAAAGCCCAAATGTAAAAAGTATTCAAGAAGGAATAAAAATTTAAATGTTTATTAAGCCCAGCCTTCAGGAGTCCACAAGATATGAAATGCTACGACCAGATGGTTTACCAGGAAGGATAGCTTCGTCTATTCCATTGCTTATGTCCTGAGACATTACAGACCACTGCAAAGGCTCATCCTGGGCAGGGTGGCCTTTCAATCCGATCTGTTCTGACAGTTCTATGTAGTCCACTCCTTAAACAGACTGGCTTCCTCCATGAACATTTTTTCATTTCTAACAAACAACTTGCCAGTGAGATGAAGTGACAATGAACCATTCAATTAATGACAATCTACAAGAGTGACAGATCCAGGAGCAAGTAAGATATATTTGTTTACATTTTTTGAATGATCAGTTATTTTCTGGAGCACAGTAGGAACCAGAGTGAGTGCTGCTCTACTATCTTTGCAGTACCTCTGCAATACTGCATATTTAATAGGAAACTTGTTTGATGGAGTAGATCAGACCAGTGCTATACTGTCTTCTTCAGCAGCTATTCCCAGAGGCTTCACAGGAAGGTAGGTGTAAGATATCTCATATTAGACCACTAGGACATAATTTATTCATAAAAAAACCATCTCCTTAACTCATTTTTGTTAACGATGTCCTCCCTACTTTCAAGGCCAATACCTTTTCCACTTTGGACTTCTTATTATTCATGTAAATTCCTAACCCTGCAGAGTGGTTGGCCTCAGTAATACTTCCTGGCAGAAAGTTCCACAGGTTAATTATGTGTTAATTATGTCCCATGTTCCCTTTAAAATACCTGCATCCAAGTCAAAGAAAATCCTCACCTCCTTTTGGTTTCAGTAGACTCAGGGGCTCTCGGGCCTTGGCAGTTGGGGGTGGCATTGACAAGGTGGTAAGGAATCCAGCTATACATGTAGTTTACATTAAATGGAGCATACTCCAGCTGCCCTCGTTTTTGATAGAGATCTGAGCACTGTAGAGATTTAAGGTTCCCCACAGTGATCCATCACAACTCTAGACGCAAACAGAGCTGCACTCTGGGATGTGCAGCTCCCCATGGAGCATTTTTCCACGCCAACAAAGAACTCATTGTGTGTGTGTGTGTGTGTGTGTGTCTGTGTGTGTGTGTGTGTGTATGTGTGTGTGTGTGTGTGTGTGTGTGTGTGTGTGTGTCTAGTGGGTGGAGAAGGTGGAGAGCGGAGAGAGAGCCACAGCACACAGACTGATAACTGCAGAAGTATTAAGTAAACTACTTGTATCCCACTCCCAAAGTAAATTGCTAGATGCTTGCTTGTGTCTGACAGGAACACAATGAGCTGGTGCTTTTACCTGTGCTTTTACTTGTGCCTTTATGCAGGTTCAGTTTCACACTACACCTACTCTGACTCACCGTCAATCACTCCTGAAAGAAACAGCCTAGCTCTCCCTTGCCTGCCCATTGTCACCCTTTCCCAACTTGTTCTTTTTGCTGGGACTGCAGGACCATATATAGAGACATCGACTCCTTGAGTAACTTGAGTGACTGATGTCAGTCTGTGCTTCCCCTGCCTTCAGCAGCTCTGCCTTCTTCCTCTTATTGATGCTGGTGCTCTTGAAGTCATGCAGTAGGTCAGATGAGGAACCCAATCCAGCTTAAAGATAACATGACCTTAAAACAGAAAAATACTCAAAGGCAGGCTGTGATCAGAATAGTTCCCTTGCCCAACTCAGTGAGCAGGCTGCAAACACTGCTGATGGGGCAGCAGGGGCAGGAACACACTGTTGGGAGGGCCTGAAAGCAAGGTTGGATGTCAATCTACATAGTGGTTAGATTACAGGAACTAAAAAATCTTATTTTTTTTCACCTTTTAGTGCTTACATTTTGGAAACTCTAAACATGCTTCTGACACAGCTAGCAGCCTTGGGTTTGCACAGCACATTGTGCACAGATGCTGGTCTGTTGGTGAGGCTGAGCACTCCCAGCACAGGCTGCATTGATCCCATGTACCCTCCCTGGAAAAGGGGCAGGATTTGAAGGGGAATGTGAGATCCAGCAGGAGTCCACATAAGGGGAGCCTTGCAAAGAAAACAAAACCAAGAAGCACAAGGGGGTTCAGGGACATAAAATCAGGAGAGGATGAGGTGAAGGAGAAGTAGATTTATTTCCCAGAATACAAAGTCTTTATCACAGGAGCTCTGACGTTGTATGTTTGTTGGATCTCTCCTCTGGGGACAGTAGTTGCATTGCTAGGACACGGTGGGAGGTGACACTTGGTAGACTGGAGCCTCTCACCCAGGTCTGAGAGACCAGACCAACACAATGGCCCTGCTACACAGGATGGATTTTTTTTGCTGACCAGAGCACCAAAGCTATTATAGCTGTGCTTTATGTCACCAATGTTTCAGTCTTATCTTAATGGATAGGAAGGCCCTATTTTTAGAATCAGTCAAGAATCTGAGAAAATCAGCTCAAACAACAGTTTTCTTCAGCATTGAGATTACATTACTCTAACTCTGAGGAAAGAGAATAAACTCAAAGACCACAATTTCAAAATAGAAGCACATGAACTGGGATATTTTGGGGTATAATTTTCACAGGTCACAGAATGCTTGATGGAGATGCCTGAATGTATGTTAGCATCAGAACTGCTGGCTCCTGACCCAGTAGCCATTTCCTTCCATATTTCCAGAAGCAGAATATTTTTTCCCATAGTCTTAGTCATACATTAAGGGGGACAGAACAGGAACAATGGCTGCTGGCTATGCACCTACTGGAGTTTTCCTAGGGAAATATGCAAGGACAAATTTACCTATTCCAGCCTTAAAGTCTGAAAACCTCATTCTCTCTGTGAATGTTGGGTTTTCCTAGCAGGCTAAAAATTACAGCACCTAAATACTTGGGGGAGAACGGTCATTAAGAACAGTATAAGCACTTCTGCTACACCTTGGCATTAGCAGTGACTGCACTGTTTTCTTTAGAAGCTTCTGAGTGGCAAGAAAGTGAATATAAAAAAGAAGAAATACTTAGAAATTGTACAATATTCAAGCAGACTGTAATAATGTTAAATACCATTTTAAAGCCCCTAAACTACTTTAAAAACAACAAAAAAGGAACTGATTTACAATCTGCTTCACAGCTGAAGGGTGGAGTCCAGTAGGAGTATTTGCCTTTGGATATGCTAGTAAAATAACAAACCTATATTAATCCAGTCTTGAACATAACTGCCAACATTTTGAGTGTGTCCGTCTGTTAACAGTATAGCAAAACAGTCAAAACAGACTTTATTTTAAAAAGGAATAAAAAGATGAAGGCACCACTAAGACAGAAGTCAGTTATTCATTATAATGCTTTTAGCAGCAGTGCTTCACTTCAGAAGCTGGACAGCTGGTGGTTTTCTCAGCTTTGTTGTCAGATGGCTTGACATACAGATGAGCAAGTCATGTACATGCATATATAGTGTGTGTGTGTATGTAGATAGATATGTATATACTAAAGATTGAATTAGTAAACTTTTTTACTTGGGGAAGAAGTATGGGTTATAGATACCTGTTTCAATGCACACAAAAAAATCATGTTTTGTTCTTGGTTCATGGGCACCCTGGTAGGATAAGGTCACCAATTATGTACCCTCTTCCGACCAGTTTACCTCAATATCATTAGCTAATGGACATTAAGCAGGAAAGCAACTACTTTCCAAGCCACTGAATTGAATAAGCATGTTTGAATTGAAATATTGCATGATGGGGCACAATCATGATTGGCCAGTAAAAAAGAGAGAGTTATCTAATACCAGCAACTCCCATGTTGTTCTTTCCGGCAGTAAGAGATGAACTGCCAGAGCAATATGACCGTGAGCAACAAAACAGCTCACTGATGTCTCTCTGCAAAACTCAGCTGATCAGGCCACAGTGCTAACAGACTTGCTCAAAATTGCTAACAGGTTGACAATTATTCACACCACACAAACTATTACAGGGGCTGCGCTGAGGTGCCTCTTATGGAAACCATTACAGAGCAAACCATTGGGCCCTATCTTCTCTGTGTACATGAACAGAACTCGATTGAGTCAGCCGAGGTTCCCCTTTTAACATGAGCAAAGAATGCACCCATCCTGCTTCAAACCCTCCAAACCTGCCAAAACGGTCACTTTTGAGCACTGAGTGATCAAGGTTTGCTCTTTGCATCCAAAACAGTTCTTTTAGCAAGTCTTTCAAAATAGGTAAAGCAAAACAAATTGAAATATTCCAACCCATACTTAAAATTAAATAATAAAACAGACAGACTTACAGCAAGAGAAAAGGTTGTGCTTGATAATAAACTAGTAATTTTCAAAAGCATATTGAGAAAACATCATACTACAGGTGCACAGTGTATTTATTCTTAGCATTTCAGGACAATGGTCCCTTACCTAGGAAATGCAAAGGCATATCATATAAAGTTGGGTTGCAAGTTCATTGGAAATACAAATGGCAAATCAGTGCTCAGAAGTAGAAACTGTGACATGAGTCTACAAGTGGTATTGGGAGTGAGGTTATGAACCTGGCGGTGAAACCAGAAGAAAGGTCCATCAGTTTTGCTAGTTCCAGAACAGCTTAAAATAGCAGGCTTTGTGCTGAGAAATATGTTTCTACTCAAGGCTACAATGCAGTCTCACAGACCTGCTTTTCTGTTGAGCTCTCCCTCAAGAACAACAGAAAGTTCTGCCTACGCCAGTGATCTACACAATTAGATTTTACTTCAATATGTGTTAAGAGATTGGAACAAGATTTAAAACAAATACTTACCCCTCAAAAATGCCTTAACAGACTCAAAACTATATTTCCCAGGGGAATACATCATCTGAATAATAATAACAATAAAAGTCCCTGGGACGTACTGTGAATATCAGTTTGGCTACCAGCTTTACTGCATGGAAGACTTCCCAGCAGGTGGATGTAATCCTTCTAGAAAGGATCAGGACTGGATCAGCAGCTCCTTGGGGAGTTAGGTGCCCATCTCTTTTAGGATTTACGCTGTGATAATTGAAGTTCGAAACCATTGTTTTTGGTGTTACTTCAGTAAAAAGTGACATTTTAGTTCATGAAGTCATGCCTAATCTAAGCATTTGACTTGCAGTCAATTGATTTTGGGAGTTTATCAATGGTAAAAGACCATTGTCTTCAGCTTTTACAAAGCTTACTGTTTTTTCATGAGCGTTGGACTCTCTTCATCCTAAAAGTATTTTTGATTTTTCATTAACATTATGTTCTGGAAAACGTTTTTCATAGGGGAATAAACAAAAATAAATAAATGCCCCCCTAAAGGGTTTTAATTTGTCAAATATGATTTATGCCTACATAAGATTCATTCCTTAAAACGAATACTAAAACATCAGAGAAAGCCCTTTTTTGGGTTTGCGAAGGGAAAAAGTGCTGTGCAAATGGGGAGTGGTGTTTTGCTGCAGCCTGAGCCCCACTGGTACCCTCAGAAAGTAGAGCAGCAGACCAGGGTTTTTACTGGCCTCTGTTGTGTCTGTTGAACTGTTGCTCCGTCTTTAGTGAAATCTCAAGCAACAGAAATCCTCTATTAAAACCACCTGCGCAGCTTTGTCAGCTGAGCTCCATGCTGTCAAATGACTTAGCTTCTTAAGCCAATACAAGTCATTAAGAAGAAGGTGAATTAGAGATTTAGACATTGCCGATAGTAACTATCTCTGATCAATTGATATCTTCCTCTGATAAAGTAGCGCTCCCCAGCCGACCCCCTTCTCTGCCTCATCCTTGCAGACCCCGACCACTGGATCTAATTACGAGTGAGGAACACCAGGCCCTCGTCAGCGCTGAAAGGCCATCAGTAGGCCTATCCATTAATAACTCTCCTGTGCGCTGTACATTGTAATTGTCAGACTGCAATTTACAGTAATCCTCCAATGCAAAAACTTAAATAGCTGCAGCTGATTTGAAATTCATACAACCAGTTGAAAGAGAGAAAAACAAGATGCACGGGTTAAAAGGCCAAATTGTGCAAGTGTGTGCGCTGAGTGACAGACATTTTAGTACTAGCCTGGGACTATATTTTAAAAGGTCACTGAAAACTTTTGGCTTGGGCCCTCTGACAAACAATGAACTTTCCATATATTTATTTGCCATCTCTTTGTTTTTACAGCAAGCAGAATAAATGAGTTAAATGACGTTGTGCGGGTCTGCACATTGTCAGCACAGGTTATAAGTCATTATTAAACTCCATCAAATCAGACCAAACCCGGTCTAGGCAATGAGACTAAAAGTTATTTGCATTCCTTCTGTCATAAAAAATCATATCCCCTTACCCAAGACTTTCGTTTCTTTATTAAATGCAGCCACAAGAGTATTTCAGGTCTGGCAATGTGAGCTCAGGAAAACCTACTCTGTATAACTCAGTGTAACAGCTTAGAACCGATTCCACTAAAATGTCCCAGTTGAGTGTATCTGGGCACTCAATCAAGACACACATATTACTTTTAAATAAGATTAGCCTTTATATTTTGCTGCTTAAGTTAAAACTTTTCATGTCATTCTCTCATTTTATGTAAACTCCAACATAATTCTGTTTTAGAGAATACTTCAAACAAATTAAAATCCTCAACTTGAACGTGTCTAGAAAAACTTGCCTAATGGCATAGCAAGTTGTTTGGTGACACTAAAAGACTTTTAAATAAGATGAATTTTCCCTGCTTTGCCCTGGCTTTGTAATTACTGCTGCTGAACAGCATACACCTTTGGTTACAATGACAAAAGCAGCGGCTTGAGCTCTGAAAATTATTTGACAAATAACTTACAAGTGACCTGCAACATCTGTTTAAAAAATTGTCCTTTTGTATCTGCCTCGAGTTCAGCATTAATTATGAAATGCAAACATATCATCTGGGGCCAAGGGCAGCTTTTACCCATACACAAGGCACAGTGCAGGGAGGAGGGCAGGCTGCAAATGCCTTCCTTATGCCAGTCAAGGGGAAAGAAAATGTTTAAAACTCCATCCTAGCTACCAGCTTGTAGCGTTGTACTAGTGAGATCCAGTGACACTCAATGGTGGGCCTGAACCCAGTGGTGCTGATCTCCTGGACAATCAGGAAGGCATGAGCCATGGTGGGACGGGAATTGCACCACTTGGCAATGATGATCAAGACCTTCAGCCACCCCGGACATCAGCTGGAGCAGTGGGACCACAGCGTCTCTGAGACCCGGCCATGAGCTTCACTCATCTGCAAGGTGCCAGCGATGGCTACAGAGGTGTGTAAGTCACATCAACGCCTTCAGAGCTGCAAACACCTACTTGGCAAGCAAAGGACTCTGCACTCCAAAGAACACCAGCAAAAGACTCTCATAAAACTAATGAAAGGCCAGTTTACACTCACAAAATCCTATAGAGATGGAGAAGACATTCTTCAGTCTCTAAGTTTAAAGCTCTCCTCAGCCCTACCTCTCAATAGTTTACTAGCGTGCTGCTTGGTGTAACATCAGCTCGGGTTGAGATTTAGCTCATAGCACAAAAGCAGATGGAGGGTGAAATAAAGCACTTCTCCTTCAGAGATGGGAAAATTTTTTTCAAGGTCTTATAAGTCTTTTTTATGTGGAAATCAGTAAAAAATAAAAATAAGAAATTCCGACCACATGTTGTCCTGAATTGCATTATTTTAGATCTGATTTAAAAGCTATACAACAAGGTTTGATTCAAATGACTTGCAGTACAGATATCCCTTCACATTAATAAATATAAATAGCATAACTATTGAATATAAACTTTTAGAGAACTATTTCATTATGGCAATCAAAATTGACTGTTTCTAAACTATGTGGAAGCACATGTAAAATACAGTTGAACAATACAAAAAATATTGATTTCTTCAGCTACAGAAGACATTGGCTTGTAAGAGATCAAAGGCAGATCTAAAAGTTAACTTGTGCAGGTCTCTTTTCTCTCTGCTGTTTTTTTCATTTACCTTCTTATACATGAACTTAATCACTAACCAAGCTCAGCTACCAAGTGATAACATTTCTGCAGTTAATTGTGGCATATTGGAGTCTAGTAAGGAATATTATTAAACTGTCCTATAATTCACATTTTGTGTGAAAAACTAGGGCTTGAAAAACACCTGCCCAAACAATTCATAAACACACTGCACAGCGAATACCTATGGTAATTCACTGGATTTACAACCGTCACATTATATTAAACATACAGTATCAAAATTTATCACCTATTACACAGATTCCTGTTTTAATAATATCTTGTTCTTGTACAATTGCACCTTCTCTCCCAAAGGGTTCCAAAGCACTTTAAAATCACGCATACAGGAATTGCTTCATTCACTGTGGAAATACAGCTGCCTCTGGGGTGGAGTGGGGGTTAGGGGAGGAGAGGAATTATAAACACTAACAGTTGAGAGAGATGGTTGAGGATGGAGAGTGAAGAAAATTATATCGAAGTCTCAGGAGCATTGTATAAAAGGCATAATCACAGTTGCAGGCGAGGAAGGTGTGCAGGCAGATGTGGCAGAACATAGCACAACTGGGGGCATTCTTCCCCTAACCATCACTGGTGAGCAGCCCTGACCACAGGGCCAGACTGCAGCCTTCAGCTCCAACCTTCAGGCAGTGGGTCATGGGAAGAGATAAGCCTCCCATGGTGCAACTCTTGGCTGCTGAGGGAGTTGAGCTGAAAGCTTGAAGGCTTCATTTCCAGTATTGCCACACTGCACCGTCCAGATTCCCCAAAGATAATCTCAGCTGCATTTCCAAGAAACCACAGGAAAATGGGAGCCACTGACTAGATGCCTACCTCTATCTACCATTACCTCTGTGGTGGACAGCTCAGTGAAATAGTACAAAAATAAAGAAATATTCAAAAAAAATCAGGCAGATGCAGGGATTTTTGCTAGGCTGTCAAAGGTTGCTTTTACCCACATCAATGAAAAATGTTTACGCTCCTCAACTGACTTCAATTGTAGCTTCATCTGCTTCCTCACACTTGCCATAATCACCAAAGTAGTCTCCTCTGCCTTCATGTCAGCCCCCAATCTCTCCCGCCTGGTCTCATCAAGGACCTTTGCAGAACCTCTTTGGTCGTGGCAAGGAATCCACTTCTGAACATTAGGTTAGACTTAGCTTTACAAAGATGTCAATCAAAAACTTAAAATTGTCCTCTGAAAATCACCATTGGTGGGTTTACTCTTGCCTTTTAGACTTCAGCCAGAGAACACATCTAAGCTGCTCCTCTTTAGTTTGAGATCTATCCTGCTGAAGACTCAGGGCAGAAATGTTTTTTAAAAAGACAGAAAGCTGTGCCAATGTAGGGATGAGGAAATGTACCTCTGAATGTGAGCATTCACAATGAGGTGAAAAACAGGAAGGGATTTAAGCTGCGAAATGTCGGAAGGCCACAACTACAGTCTTAACTCTTAACAGCAAAGCCAGTTTCCCACCTACAGAACATAACTCTACTGTGCCTGCTGCCTTTGATGTGGCTGACACAAAAACTGTACCTTTACTGTTGGCACAGTGAATAGACCATGGCTCTTCTCACCACAAGCTTGCTTTGGATGCAAGGCAGAATTTCCGCTACTGCATTTAAGACACGGAGCCCTCACAGGGGAGACATCCAGGGTCTACAGGACTTGTTTTAGACAGAAGAATAAGTTCAGGGATACTTGAGGCTTAAAGTTTGTTGGAAGTGGCAAAAACTGCTCAGTGGCTTCTGCAGTACCCAGTGGCCAAGGTCAACCTCTGCTACTTGCAAGGCTGTGCTTCAATTGGTCTCTTCTTCCCTTCCTCAAATCCACTGCCTTGAAACTTCATGTTAGAATAAGCAAACTCTGATTCTGCCTATTTTCACCCCTGCCCAGCCCTCCCCCACAAAGCTCACCCCTTTCTGGAGAGCTGATTTATGTGATGGGTTGCCCAGGTCTGCTCCCTTTCCTCTGTATATTTGAAGTGTCTCTGAATCTTGGCATTTCTTCCAAAATATTTCCAGTCTACAATTTTCTCTATTTGTTGATAGATTTCAGGTGTTTATGCAGGTTCCCCATCACTTCTTGCCTCAGTCACTGCAGTTTCTGGGATTTCCTGACACATACCAACGCACCATATCCTATACAAAAAGCAGCTGCTATATTTCTAGCATAGACTACGTACTCATGTCTAGTTTAGTTCCCGCAGCCTATCTGCCAGAAGGTTCTGTTGCATTTATTTAGCTCCTGCACTACCTAACTCTTCCCTTTGGCTAACCTGCCAATAAACTAACAGTACTTTACAGGACATTACCTTTATTTCCACAGAGGTTGCCACTATTTCAGTGGCTTGCTACTTTAAGTAAGGAGTTCCATTCCAATGTGTGCTTGATTCAGTCCTGCAGGGTGGATGTGGAAGGTCTGACTTGCTCTTCTCTGCCTTGCTGTACCTGCTGGGAAGAGTGGCATTCTTTGGGAATTCAGCCTTCTGTGGCAGGCAGCGCTCAGTGCTCCATGCAGGAACCATTCTAGCTGACAGATTCCATAGAAAGAGCAACTTTTTAAAGGCCAACAAAGGCATTTGGTCCAGCAAAAAATGGTTACTAAATCTTCCATAGATCCCTTCCCATCTCCACCACCATCAATTTCAACACTGTTTTTGGTTGAGGCAGAGTCCCAGGAACTTTTGCCCTTGTTTTAAGGGAGGGTTTTGCTGGCAGAGCCCTGCACAGCAGCCAGTTGGCCAGACAGGGAGTACAGCTGCCTATGCCATGCTTGTTTGTATAATGAGATCTCTTTTGCCTAAAGCACATGTACTATGTAAAGCTGGGAAAAAGGTGATGAGTGTTGCTGGCAGGAACATAATGCCCTGCTATTCCAGCTAGAATCACCTTGAAAGCTATAATTTAACTCAAAATCGGTGCTGCAAAATAGTATAAATTGCTAGAGATGTATGAGAATAGGGCAGATCTTAAAATAGGCAGAAAAATTGTGGATGCCCAGTCCCTGGAAGCGTTGAAGGCCACACTGGATGGGGTTTTTAGCAACCTGGTCTAGTGGAAGGTGTCTCTGACCACGGTGGGGCAGGGCAGAAATAGACGATCTTTAAGATCCCTTTCATTTGAAGACATTCTATAATCAAGCTCCTGAGGCTCTACTGAATTCAGGAAGGGTTTCATTCAGACACCTGGGTCTTGTCTAATGTCAGGTGACTGGAGAATAAATACACAGAAGCAAAAATGACTAAGTGGCTGTAGTATAAGAATATGGAAGCAGATGTCTGTGCTTAATGAGATTTTTGTTCACTGCCACTTTTTTCCCTAATGATTGTATTGTGAGTCAGGCAACACACCTAATCCTAGTGCTGCCCCTCTCTCTACAATGTTGTATAAATGAGAAACTAAGTAAAGTTAAAAACCTTACCCTCACCTACCTTGCCACTCAAGTACTTATGTGAAAATTGCTTTTTTAAAGGAATATATAATTGAGGACTGGACAGGTGATCCTGCTGTCCCCTCATGGAACTCAGTGCTTCAGTTCAGTAAGTGAAATCTGCAACTTAACACCAGTTTATTACAAGTGCTGGAACAGCTGCAGCAGTTCACACTTCCTGCTTCAGGTCAAGTGGCAGCAAAGAAGAGGGGATCATCCTCTCTTTGGCAAGAGAGGAGAGTGACTCTGGAATGACTAGTGATTCCCTGGCCATGCTGCAGACTGATGAAATCTCTTGTCTTCTTGTTCTATCACTTTCCCTGGAAGAACATTTCCAGCTTCAGGCTACCATCTGGCATCCATGTCACCAGCTGAGAGCCAGTCCCAGGTTGGGGAGGAAGGGGCCTCTTGCTCGTTCAACTCACCTGATTTTGAAAGGGTGATCTAAGGGCAGGAAAACCAAATGACCCTGCAGCTACTGATGTGGCTCCACTGACAGTGAAGAAATGGGTAGGAGTTAGCCCAGATGCTGCTGTCCTGCAGAGTGCACATCTGAAGTAGAATTGTCCTAGAATCAGAGCTGTTTAGGTTGGAAAAGACCTCTAACAGAGTCAAACCATTAACCCAGCACCACCATATTCCCCAAGTGCAACATCAATATGCCTTTTGAACATTTCCAGGGATGACGATTCCACTATTTCCCTGAGCAGCCTGTTTCAATGCCTGATCAGTCTTTCACTAATGAAATTTTTCCTAATATCCAATCTAAGCCTCCCTTTGCACAACTCAAGGCCATTTCCTCTAGTCCTGTCACTTGTTACTTGGGAGAAGAGAGGAACAGGGCTACAACCTCCTTTCAGGAAATTGTGGAAAGCAGTAAGGTCCTCCCTAAGCCTCCTTTTCTCCAGGCTCAACACTCCTCACCTGTTCCTCAGAAGACTTGTCCTCCAGAACCTTTACCAGATCTGTTGCCCTTCTCTGGACATGTTCTAGCACCTCAATATCTGTCTCACAGTTGAGGGGCTCAAAAGTTCAGAAGAATCAGCTGAAGCATCCTAGATGTCAATAAAAGCCCTGGTGAAGACTGTTGGTGTTTGTCCCTTCTATATTTTGCCCATGTGGCAAAAGAAAACAGAGAAAGCAGCTGGATATTCACTGCAGCAGGTGGGTTATCTCAGCAGTAGGCAGCCAGTGAATGTGACATACTATTAATTTAAGAGTCTAAAAAAGCAGAAGCTTGTATGTCTGAAGGATTTTTGTGTTAAATTTGAATACAAATTACAGAGTCCAAGTGATGTCTTCCCAGTGACCTCAGTGAGAGCTGGGACAGGACAGGAACTCAAAACGACAGGAAATTTCCAAGTTAACAGAAGAAAATTATTTCAATTTAGAAGTTAGCATGAGACATTCAATAGATTATACATAAAAATGTTAAAAAAGTGTAACCCAGGTAAGTGGAGATGATTAAGCAGCAAATTATATTGGTTCCATAAAACTGGGAAGGTCCTTCGTTATTTTGGTTACTAAAATGAAATTATTGTTCACATTCTACAATGGGGAAAGACCTAATGACAGCTAAGAGGAAAATAAAACCTGCTTACATGCCAGTACTGCCTGTGTCCACTGACAAAGATTTCCTCTAAGGAACAGATCCTGCACCTGGACTCTGGTAGCAGCATTAAGGGAAAGCCCAGACAAGCATCAAGCCTGCTCCTCTATGTTCCTAGACTTGAAATTCTGATTAGCTTTGTTACTATCTCTTTTCGGGACTTATTCCCTTCAACTTTCAAATTCCTTTTTCTGTATAGTTTTACTTAATAGCAGCTAACCAAACACACCTTAGCTCTACTGACACAATTATGAAACACATACATTCTTGTAAGAAGGATGAGAAACCAGTACCTGTAGACTCTTCCTCAGAGAGAAATATTCCCTCTTCAATTCCTACAGGGTGAGCACTGAGATTTGTCAATAAATGGCAGCTATCCCAAAAAATTGCGCCTTGATGTTATAGGGTTAATAAATGATACAGCTAAATCAATCCTGATGTTTCCTTGGGGGTCAAGAAGAACTTGTCATTGCTGCATTCTTAAATAAAAGGATATTTTACATTATAAGCTGTACTTAAAACCTATAGCAAGGAGGTGTTGCTCCCACACTGACAAAAAAACGCGGTCACCTGCCATTGAAGCAGACCACTTACTTATCTTATACTTTGACTCCCTGGAGAACTCTGGATGCCTCACAGTACTGCCCAGCAAGGAATGGCTCACTTCCCTGCAGATGCAAGTTAAGATGGCCACCTCTCACCTCATTTTGCCACAATGAGCAGGATATAATAGAATCTTCAACTAATTTTTATTATTTTCAGACCTATCCTTCTGCAGAAAATCTGAAGAAACTTTTCTGATTTGACTCGTGACAGAACTGGGGATGTGGGGGGGCTGTGCTGTCATCCCCTACTACATCTTACTAGCCCAGACGCTGGAGCTTAATGGTCCTTACTCTTCCAGGGCCCTCCTTCAAGCCTCAGAAAAAGGTACCTCTGTGCTTACCAGCAGCTCAGCAGGCTTTTTCCTCCATAACCTAAGGCAAAACGTGTAGTAAAAATTGCCAATTGAAGATGCCAAGCAACTGACTGCTGCACTGTGAAGTTTTCAGAAAAGACAACTCCTGATCTTTATCTTGCCTTGTCTCCATAAACGAGACTGGTGTGCCAGTCAAGGCACTCTACAAACATGCTTTCAATATGCAGGATATGTGAAATACTAATGGAGATAGAGAAATAATTAAAGTAGATGTTATTAATGCTGAGATTAACAGCTAATATTAGTACATTACTCTTAAAACATGCTGATCATGCAAAACTCTGTTACTGAACCCTTGTGCTCTGGGGCCTCCCAGCTCCAACTGACATTTTGCAGGTATAATGGTCAACACAGAGATCAAATTGTACCATGTACACCATCATTTTTAACCTGAGTGTCCCTTAAGAGTCTTCACATAGCTTTGGAGACAGTTCATTCATCAGAAGAAGGAGCCAAGCAGACTTGTCTTTAAACAAGGTCAAGAAATACTGTTTTCACAAATGTTTTCATGAATTATTTTTATTCAGACTGAAAAGCAATTTTTTTGTAAACTCCAGAAGATTTATGGGGAGATTAAGAGGAATTAAAAACAAAAGCAAAACGACAATACAAGGTGAACAGACCATAACTTTATTGGAGATATACTCAGCTACAATTATTACAAAAAACTATTAAAGGTAATTGTGATCCATAAGGTGCAGATTGCAAACTTCTGCAGCATGATTACAGTATGAATGAATTACATTTTATGTCCCTTAAAGACAGCTGCAGCATGTGATGGTAAATATTTTATTGTCCATCAAATTATATTTGTTATTCATTCTACTTGATTTTAACCATCTTTTCAGTCAAACTATTTACAATAAAAATGCCTGCAATTTCCAATTATTGTTCACAAACATTTTTCTCTCCAACTTGCTGCTGCAGTAAATTCTGAGTGCATCTACAAAGCAATTAAAGTAGTCTGTGGTTGCCATTCAAATAAAAGATGGAAAAAACCCAACGACTTTATAGGACAAAATTTATTTTAAGAAACGTAGTAAGCTTTAACAGAAGTTAATTTTAACTGCTAGTGGAGTACAATACAATGACCTCTAGATATTTACTAACATAATTCAGATGGAGTTACAGTTGATATTTAGATTACATTTCATGGTAATGAACTGTAGTGTTTTAAGTTTAAAACCTAATATGAAAGTAAAGGAATTAACTTCTTGAAAATTACAGCAATTGGAAAAGGATCAATGTCAGTATTTAAGTACCAAAAATCAAGATGCTTTTTGCTTCTCTCACGTAATAAATACAGAAATTTCCATGAGAATGTTTTTGTGGGGAACCCCATCCAAAACACACAAACCCAGAATACTGTTAGGCAGAGGCAAGTGCAGTATCACAGCAGACCACGATGCTATTTGTCATTTTCAGACTCTGCGTGCTGCTGTGACAGGGATACAAAGATTTCACTTTCTATACAGGTAAAATGCATAGAGTATGTAGCATATGCTATGTCATATGCAGTAACATAAAAACCCCACATTTTCCAGCTGATGGTTCTGTATTTGCTTACAAGGAGGAAAACCCAAACTCTGCAACACACATACAAGCACAAGACCTTCAGGTATGTAAAAGAATGCAGTTCCATTGATTAAAAGGATACCACATCAATTTGCACTAGTTGAGGATCTCACCCCCGGGCCACCACTTCATTCCTCCCCAGCATTAAAACTGGTTCTTGTCCAAGTTCTGTACTCAGCAGTCACAACATACTATTGTGTAATGAGACTTAAAAATAGTAGGCTTTTTTCTGTACAGACTTTAGCAGCATCGATCTGAACAAACACTTCAGAAGTCACTACTGGGCACTCAATATTCAAATTAAGTAGAGATTTAGTTGAGGCTGACCAAATTACTAGGAGTTGTATAATGTAGTTTTTGGGAAAAGACTTATAATATGTTGTTTGTTCAGAGATAATTACTGGAGTGTCAGTCAGAGGTCATTCTAATTTTAATTACTTCACATAACAGTAAAATGAAGTAGTAGAAAAATAATAGCTTTAAAATACAATCACGAGTTGTTACACATCTTTGTTGTATTTTTCCACATACAGTAAAAATGCCACAGACGTTACAAATGACCTATTTAAGTTGTGCAAGTAAATGACACATTGCAGGCATTAAAACTATCTTTTTCAAATTCAGTAAATCAGAACAGCAGCAAGGCCAAACCACATTTTTCCTCTCTGTTAAGCATTTTTTCTTTGAAATGAGGTAAAGCATGGTACCAAGTGCAATGCTTATTTGTGCTACATGAACAGAACAGCGCAAAAAAAAAGCCATAAAAATAAAAACGCAGCATAGTTAGGAGGACTGTTTAAAGTACAGTATTACAGGACTTAGATTAAAAAACCCCAAGGTTCATGCCAATTAACCCCCACACTATTTTTGATGAGCCTGTGTGGTTGCTTTTGAAGATGGGCTGCAACAGTCTGCTTACACTTGTGCTTATAGCATGTCAAGTGACTTCTATCCCAACCTTCAAATGATCAGATTTAGGTCTTTAATAGCATACACTGTCCAGTATCAAAATCATATCAACTGTAGGGTAAAACACACAGATGTATAATATGGAAACTAATATGGGTTTTCTGTCTCAAAGGATAAAACATATTTCAATGAGGTCACACTGGAAAAAATTGTGGCATTTAAAACGCATTTAAAAACGCATCAGCAGCAGAAACTACTTTATAGTCAGCCACTACACATTTCCGATTTCCAATTCATAGGCTTTATCTAGTAACAAAGTGATCATTAAACTATTCTGAAACACAGAGTAAGTTCAGTTAATTTTCTTTGCATTTAAACGCTCCGTAAGCACTTGACTGAACTACCTGAAACCCCTGAGAATCTACAACCTTGTAACAATCAGTGAGAAATTTTAGGTGTCCAAAGACTAACCTAAATTTTAGTTTTCATGATGCAATTAAAAAGACTTAAGACTTTCTAGATGGTCTGATTTAATCTGATTTAATCTGGTAATCAATGCATGACCAGAAACACAGAATTGCTAGTATCAGTAATCACGTATTTCTGCTACAAAACTTCAGTCCTACTAGAAAGAGCTGTAGCTTAAATGAGTCACTTTTATTTTTTAAGCAGCTAATACAAAGCAATTTACATTTGAAAATTTAGACTGCATGTTTTTATTATTTCATATAATTTACACTTGCAGGTCTATCTCCTTGTTATATTTTCATGACTTAACTACTCAAGAAATGCTAGAAATTTTTTTATAAGATAGTATTTTAATGCTTGGTCTGACTACAATAAAAAGCCGCTTTCAAATACAAGAATGGTCCTTGTTGTAGATATGACTGAGATAGAAAATATATGAACTTTTGAAAACTGTATTTCAGAAAAGCTCAATGCCTGCCCCTTGTCACTAAGGCATTCATTTTATTTTTTTGTTAAGAAAGCAAGAGCTGACAGGTTTTGTTTTGTTTTAGTGTGCATTTGTGAGGAAAAGAATATGGTTTAAAAGCAGAAAATACAGTATTTATTTGTAATTTAATACATAAGACACAGCATCAAGTTCAAACTATTGTGCTGGAAAACGTTAAAACACCTTGCTCTGCTTTCTCAAACTTCAAGCATAATTAACAGGGCAAAATTGCAGCAAACCTCTACTGATACTGGTGGGAATAAGAGACCCACAGCTTTTTTCTTAAAAGGTAAATTAAGAGGTATTATAGTTAACAGTGCAAAAAATTAAAATTTCAAGCATAATATATAAACATAGCACCAAAACAGAAAAAAAAAACAAATGCATGCAAAAAACAAAAAGGGAAAGAAAAGAAAAAAAGAACTGAGGTATTTAAGTGAAGAGTGCCTACAAAAATCTAATTAAAGTATAGGCAAAGCCTAAAAAATAAAAGTATGATTTCCCCCCCC